>JABFPM010004257.1:0-12949 GCA_022817325.1 Idris sp. 1 HC-2018 | reverse complement strand
TCAAAACAAAAAAATCATAAAACAACTGTTAACATAAATGTGTAAACACACAAAAACAACTTTTTCCTACAAAAATACAATATTTAAATAAATTCGAAGTATCGAGTATTAAATACGCATATAATTCAAATTTCACTGTTCCATATTTACGATAAGATTATCGCAGCATTACAAATTTGTCAAGTATGGAAGACTGAAAGTATATACGCTTAGTCTTCTAAATTCGGTCTATGTTTTTGGCGTGAATATCGTATTACAATTTGTTACCAAAGAATTATATCAATTATACTCAACAAGTTATTATCAAAGCACAGCTAAACAACAACAAGAAAAATGATTTTCCAACTCGAATTCAATGTTATATGTTTCATTGCACTTATTGACTTATACCATTTTCAACTTGAGTTCCAAAAAAATTTGTTGTACAAAATTTTACAACAAATTTTTATACTATTATAATAATAATTCATTGATTATAAATAAGAAAGACTTTTGTAACATTTAATTGAATGCATCTATAATAAATTATAAATTAATTTTGATGAAAGTTTCGTAACTTTGGTCGTAATTCGTTGTTCGACACTCCCTAAAACTTATTTTTGCACAAATTAATAGCAGGTACAATTTACTTGTTATCGAAATCTAAACTAATATTTAATACAAAATTTCTTACCAGCTTATTAGTTTTACAAAGAAAAAAGTATGTTTGTACAAATTACATATGATTAATCAAAAGTTTTTTTTCTTTTTTTTAACAAGTATCAAAAAAGTTTTTCAGTCTGACTGAACAAAATCTAAAAACAAAAAAATTATCCACAAGTTCTATCACACAACTACAATATCAATAATTGTCATTGCAAATCTAACATAAAATGGCTATGACATTTAATTCAAATATTAAATTCAATTATTACATCGATACACCACAAAAATGGATAGAAAAACGACACCTTTTATTTAAGTGTTTGCATTCATGAAAATGTCGGAGCAAATTGTATTGCCTTCGTGTAAAATTTGTTGCTCGAAAATTCCATTTAATAGTTAATGGATATAAATATTATTGAAAGTAAATTTTTGATTGACAATACATTTTGTTTGAGTCTATATACAAATCTGAGTTAATATAACTCAATTTTAAAACGAAACAATTTTTTGATCGAAAATTTCGAGAGTTAGTTGGAAGAAGATCCAATCAGACTAGAATATTTGTCATCCTCAACTAATGGATAAAGGTGACTTAGAATGGCATAATAATGGAATGCAGCGGCCGCGGCCACGAACAGATGCCATATTGCATGTGCACAGGGAATCCGTCCATCTGATTTAAAAAAAAATAATCCTACTATGTACATCAGTCCTCCTATTTTTAACTCCATTATGTTATTGAATTCCGTCTGAAAATAATTACAACCATTACAAAATAATTTAGAAAAAACTATAACAAAAAGTATATAATTTTTTACATAATAAATTTGATATAAATATATAAAAAAGATTACTTTTTGTGAATCAAAATAAAAATGTTGTGTGGTATGGTTCTTTGATGAAACAGATTTTGTGTTTTACCTTATTCGTGTGGATCACTTATAAAAATAAAACTACTGTATATAATAATGTGTAAATCCTGTAACTTTATATTTATTTTATGTTATTAATTTTCATCTGAATTCAAGTTTTTTTTTTCTTTTTATGGAATATAGACAAAATCTAATATTTATGCTTACAATAGGAACAATGGCAATACTTGGTCCAATACCCATGAGAATATAAAAAAATGTTTCAAGCATTTTGTACTTCTCGTGGAAGATTTGTTGGTATATTATACCCAAAGTTGCCATCACCCAAATCATGTCCCTCATCAGAGTCAGCATGGCATTGTTCGAATAAGTTTCTACATTGAGCCAAGGAAAGTAACTGGCAGCTATAAAAACGTATATCATTGCACGATCGCATCGATGAAGTGCATCTTTGAGTGACCTAAAAGCAATACAAAACTGTAATTTAACAATAACAAATTAGTGAAAAAGTTTACAAAAAATTACTTTACTGTTTTTAAATTACAGACTTTTAACAGCAATTGTGTATATTTACTGTATTACGTTGCTTAACAACACATTTATACTTATAGTACATTTTATAAGTTAAGTTAAATTTTAGACTTTTTAAGTTAAACTTTAAGTTCCAAATATTTTGTATAATTCCAGATATTTCACATACTTCATTTACTAATGTATATCAAATACAAAATATTCATGTAAGATGGTGTAAGTTAAAATGTCAACTTTTAAGTTAAATTTTGAGGTGATTTTAATCTTTTTTAGGTGAATTTTAGGTAAAATATTAATATTTTTATACCCTTCATGATGACAATATTGAACACTGTGGAAGAAAGTGGATATTGAAAAAACGAGCATAAGCGAGGTGCCGTAGACAAAGGCAGAAATGAGCTGCGACCAGGAGGACGAGCGTCTGACCAATTCTAGGGCACCCACCAAAGAAGGCACGATCCAAATACCATGGGTGACCACGTTTGCCACATGCTCAATCAATGTTGGCATGTAGGCTTGATTTTTCAGAGCACGAGAGTTCATCCATTTTAATCTGAAAGCCAAAAACCAAAATTGAATTTCAATCAACCCCACAATTGTTAAAAACAAAAAAGTAACCAACTCACTCAATTGCTGGCATAACTTTGTACAAATTCAATTTATTAGCACAATTTTAATATAAACGTTTGCTTTCAATTACGAAGACGTCTGACAGCAAGTGAAAGGCAAGTAAATCTTTGTAAAAGTAATGCCGGATTATCTTATAAAATGGTACAATGTGTAACACTGATTAGTGTTATTTGAAAGAGAAATGTAATCTTGCGAACTTTAATTTATCAATCATTTATTTTAGTTTGATTATACAATATCTTCAAGATTAGTGTTGATAATTTTTTTTTCTTTTTGAAGAAGTTAATTCAAGTGACAATAATTGAGGCTTATGATTTCGTGCAGCTTTATCGCAGATGTTTTCTGCAATCTTACAATAAAAACTTATTAACCCGCGGTTCAAGCATCGATTAATATTAACAAATTTTCATTCTTGGCCTTGGCTTATTTCTTCTTATGCAATTCCAATTCTAATAACATAAGTTTAAATTAGGCTTAATAAAACATAATTTAATATAACTTATAGCTCTGTGTGGTCAATCGTTATATAACAATCAAACTTACATAAGTTTTCTGACGACAAAACAAAGTTTAAATACAAAAAAAGAAGCTTATTATTTAACCCTTAAACGTCAGATAATAATCTTGTTAACAAGATGTTACAAAAAAAGGCCGTTAAAATTGTCATTTAACTTCGCTATTTTTGGCGGATAATCAATAAACAGGCTTAAATATAAATATGTAATGAACATTATACAGGGTATTGATGTTCATTACATATTTATATTTAATATATATAAATAGTTGACAGGGTATTGATGAATCGTGCTGTATTGTGTTACGGACATGAAATCCAATACACTGACCTTTGAATGTTAACAAAATTGTCAATAATAATAATAACAAGAAAGGACTTACTTTTTGAATTTGTGCAGTCGTAGGATATTTTTCACCGGTGCTGTTATAAACTGGTGCAAACAAGATCCGTCCATAATAATGTTTAAATCGTGTTTTCTACCTGTTGAGTAGTTAGATTCTAATTATTTTTACAAAGCGATGTCCATCTCACATTCTTCCTATTCACCATCAACTAGAAAATAATAAAGAACAAATTACAAAGACAAACATTTTTTGCCAATAACTGGGTGAAAACTGAAAATTTAATTTTTTTCATAATTTATTATAGTAATAAAAATAATTTATCTGTGTGAAAATAAAAAAATTTCATTTAAAGCGAATTAAAAAATAAATAAAATAAAATTTAGGTTCTATAATGTAAAAAAAATAATAATAATACAGCAACAAAATTTTATTTGAGTTGATAAACATCAATTGATTATCTTTGGTGTAAAGTACACTCGCACCCTGATATATTTGTATTGAAATAAATCGATAAATTATAAAAAACTATTTTTAGGCCAAAAAATTGAAGAAACACAAAATTGTTTAATGTTTGTTTTTATTTTTAAAAACTAATGAAAAACAAACACTCGAGAGTGTTGTTTATGTTTTTTTTTCACTCAACAAAGTCTTCATTAAAAATTTAGATTTGAATAAAAAGTAACAATTTGTCATTATTACATGGTAATTTCTACAATTCAAAGACTATTCAAATTATATTATATAAAGGGAAAAATATTTATATACCTTACATACAGATTAAACATTAATCGTACACATTTTGCAACAATTTAAGACAAAATTGAGTGAAATATATATCATTATTAAGAATAAATACAATATTGCATTTTGTCTAAAGGTCAAGGGTTAATAGAACGCATTCAGTTGCAGTTAGTACACGCATTGAATATGCAAATTTAACATTTAGAAAGTCATTATTAAAAAAAAAGATAAGTGTCACCACAAATTTTTGATGTGTGAACGCTCACTTGACAGCAGCCAGACTTTTACCACGGGTCCATGTCTCAGCGAGAGAGTTGGCCCGCGAGAAATTCGCGCTCAACTGTCAGTCGGCCTGAGATGAAGATAACAATATTTAGAAGAAGAGTGCACTTGGCTTTCTCGCGCTGCACTATCTAAACAGCACGATTTTTTCTTATCTTATGAGCGTAACAATTCGAGAGAAGGGGAAAAAGCTATACAAAATAAAGGCGGCTTTTCAAACGTCTTCTATCCTTGTCTTACTGTGCGCGATAAACAAGGACAGACAATAAAATAAAAAATCGGTTGTGTTAGTTAAAAAATTTACTTTATTTTTTATAAGTAATATAAAGATTAGAATTTGTTGTTAATCTTTTTGTCTTCGATTTTTTGTACCATCAATTTGACTTTGTTTAACGGTTTTTTTGGCTCGTTTACTTTTTCGTGTTTTTTGATTAAATCTTTTACAGATAACCTGGAATCGGGGTTTAAAGTCACTGTTACGTTATTGGCTGAAAAAATATTTTTGTTATTATTATTATTTTTACGTATTTTTATGTTGACAAGAAAATAAACTTACATTTTTCCAAACTCTCGACATTTTTTTTCAGCTCCTCATTTTCCAATTTGATTTTTCCCAATTCTTCGGAATGCTGCTGAATTTTGGAATCAATATTTTGAATAATATTTCCCTCGTTTCCTGGCAGAATTTCGGAATTAGTTTTTTGAGTAATATTTCCCTCGTTTCCTGGCTGAATTTCGGGATTTTCGTTTTCGAGATTTTTATCTTCGAGAATTTTTGTTACTTGGATTTGAATTTTCGAATCGGGGTTCAATTCCTTGTTGGGTTGGACATTTTTTTGTACATCCAAATCACAACAGTATAGGCTCAAAAATTCGTCAACACTTTGTTTCGTTGATTCCATTTTTTAAATCTGTATAATTATTAAATTTCATAAAAAACATTTTATTTATTTTTCTCAGCTCATCTTTTGTGTTTAATGTTTTTTTAATGCTATATATAATGAATGTTTAACATCTAAGTTTTATCTTTTAGAAAAATTTTGTTGAAAAACATTGTAAACAAATTATTATAAATTATATTACAAAAAATATTATATTATAAAAACTTATTTTTCCCTCAATGAAAATCTGTAATTGTATTTTATTTAATTAAAAAATATATATGTAGATATATTTTTTTTAATTATAAATTTAGATAAAATTGTATAATTTGTTTAATAGAAAATAATTATTTACATTAAATAAAAATATTTTAATGTACTTACATGAATTTTTTTAAAAGAATCTTTAAAATTAACTTTGAACACAATGTGGCACACTTAATGTTTATTAAAATAATACTAAGCAATCTTATGAGTCAAACAAATGTATATATCAAATGCAATAGATAAAATTTCGATAAACAAAAAAGTCATTAAGAATAATTAAAATATACTTTATACATAATGAAATATTTTTTAAATATTTGTTAAGCTTTTAATGTTAACATTATTTTAATGTGATTTTAATTATTATTATCATACCAATTCTAACGTCAATGAATTTTGAAAGGACATTTTTAATGGGATAAACAAAAATGACTGGAATTTAGAAAAAGAAGAAAAGTTTATAATATTCAAAAAGTACATTAAGATTTTATTAAAAGCACAAAAGTTAATGATAATAGAATTAAATTAATTATATATATAACAAAAATTGTATACAGGTGAAAATAATCAGTATATTTGTTGGTCAATTTATAAATAAGGTTGTTTTTTCAATAAATTACAGCTAGTTTGTCTCTTTTATATAATATATTTTAAATATCTGTATCTAAAATATAATATAATTTTATTTTTGTCTTAACCAACACATATAATGATAAACACATTCAAAATTGATACAAAAACTGTTAACAATTTAAAACACATTTCCGTTTAAATTGGTTCACACAAAATGTTTAATTCAATTTCATTATCATTAAGATTTTCATTTCTTCACCAACTTTTTTTTCCCCGGGGTATTTCGCTACAATAATATATAACTTTAATATAATTTCACAATTTCGAAACAATTTAAATAATACAAAATATATAATATATACACATCTTAAGAGAAAAAAACTCTTGAAATACCACAATATAATTAAAAAAAAGTTGCCATCTCAAAGTTAATTGAAAAATAAAATTTCTTTCCATTATTTACAGGGCATAATATACACATACATTCAGCATTTAGAAAAAAGATCTGGTCACGATTTATACTTTTTGTCACATAAAAAGTTTCAATTCAATATGTACAATAATTCAAACAAAAAATTAATAATAATAAAAAATAAGAGAAAACATTAAATGCATAAATATATATTTAATAAAAACAAAAGCGCACTTCTAAAAAGTGCCAGTTTTCGCTTGCTTTGTGGCATTTTCGATGCTTTCGATCAGACACTTGACAGAAAGTCGTGAGTCTTGTCGCACGGCGTTCGTCTTTCTTCTCATCAGCAGCTCGTGGTTGATGACGTCATCTTTTGTCTCAGGTGTCGTTGTCATGAGCTTTTGCACTGAGAGTGAGTTATTTTTTCGCAAAGCTAAAAATAAAATAACAATTTAATTGTTAACAAGTTTTACCTAAAACTACATTTATCTGTTTTTACTAACTACAATTTTGAACTCTTAAAATTTACTTTTTAAATTTTGCAATGTTGCATATTTTACCCTTCCAAAAAGCCTTGAAAGAAGCTATTAAAGATTAATTAAGGAACCGCGAAATGATTTTTATATTCTTTAACATTTCTTACTCCGGAAATGTTAATTTATTAGAAAAATTTAAGTTTAGTAATTAATTTGATTTGTATAACTAAATTGAAAGGCCCTAGATTTCTCCAATGAACGAAGGGTCAAACTCTGGAATAAAATCAGGTTTATTTTAAGGTCTATTGTAATTCTCGACAGATTATACTTTTTAGTTCAAATTGAGGTATTCTATAACGTTATTTTTATTATATTCTTTGGTGCCTCAAATTTGTATTTAAAATTAATTTAACGTATTTTATTATTATATTCATCTTTTGACTTAAAATAATATTTTTCTTATTGTGTAATTAATTACTTTTAAGAATATAATTATCTTTCATAAAGATTTTGGTGTAGTCATTTTGTGTGTTTGTTCGTTAAAATCTCTTATATGGCTATTGCCTCTGCGCCTGTGATTATTGCCTCAGGTTTTTCGGCTGAATTAGTTGGACATTTATTTATAATAGTTGTTTTGCAACTTGGCGCCCACATTTTATCATATCTTTTAGTTTCATTACACATATCAGTTTTCAAATTATAGTTAAAGAACATGTTTTTTTAATTGAATTTTAGTATAAAAATTTAGCATCCTATTATAACTTGTAAAATGTTTTTGCCCTTTCGTACCTAGGCTCTTAAACTTTTCCAGCTGCGACTCCAAATTGCGAACTTTGTCCTTGAGCGTTTTATTTTCCATGAGAACTCTTTCGAGTTCGTTTTGGGCCTCAGTTTTAAAGTCATTTGCCACTCTGACTGTCATCAGCAGGTCAGTTTGAAATTGCTGCCACTCGTTGCGCTCAGCGGTCAAGGACTCACGTTCCTTGTGCAGGGTACTCTCGAGTTGCTGCTGACTTTTTTGCAGTTCACGCTCTCGTCTCTGCAGTTCGCTCAGAGCCCCCTTAAATTCGCGCTTCTCTTCGATGTGTCGCTGACACTTTGCCTGCCACTCGGACAGTGAGTCCCGAACAAGCTGCAGTTCAGTTGCAATCGACGTTTTTTCGTCTTTTAAGCTGCCTAAACGAGCCTCCAATTTTTGCAGATCGCACTTCGAGACGTTTTTCAGTGTCTAAAAAACAAAGTTTATCATTTCAGTAAAAGTAAAAGAAATTATAATCTAGAAGAATTAAAAACTAAAAATGATATTCAATTTAAATAAAAGCGCGCTCAAATATCAAGTTTTTTTTAATTCTTATTTTTAATCTTGATTATTTAATGAGGACCTCAAAATCTTCCTGAATTTGAGAATACTGGCTTCTGAGTCTGTCATTCTCGCTTTGTGCCCGGGATAGTTGTTTCCTCAACGAGTCCACCTGGTACTCGAGGTCCTCCTTTTCCCGTTTAGCTGCCTCGAGTCGTTCATCCAGCAGATGCTTTGTGTTTTTATTTTCACGAGGTTTTTCCAGTTCGGCTCTCAAGTTTTCTAGCGTACCATTGAGTCGACCGATTTCGATATTCTGATTCGCAATTTCCTGTCGGGCTTTGCGCACATCACGATCCAGCTGCTGTTTCTCGATGTCAGCGCCCTCCAGGTCGATTTCGAGATTTTTCACCAACTTCGACAGACGGTTCACCTCGTTTGAGCTACTTTCAGTTGCGCTGTACAGGCTTCGGATTTCACTTTTCAAGTGGTCTTGTGTTTGTAAAAGAGTTTCCCTTTCTTCTTGTGCACTCTGCAAAAAATCAAAAAGACGATTTTTATATGACAGAAAGTATTTTTTCTTTTAAAGTTTTAATCAAAAAATAAAGAAAGCAATATTTTTTTTAAAATAATTTTCGTCGTACTTTAAGAAGATCGACAAGTTTTTGTTCTCTTTCTGTGTTGTAACCTTTCGCATGTTTCTCAGCGTTCTCCTCTTTTAAAAGAAGCGCTTCTTGCAAACTTCCGACCTGATTTCTCGAGTCTTCAAGTTTTTCCTTCTGTCTGCATAAAGAATTGAGCAAAACACTTTTTTCATCCTCGAGACGTTCATTGTCAGTCTGAAGTTCCGTGAATTGATGCTGAAAAATGTATCATAAAGTTAATTTGTGAAAAAATTAATTATTTTAATATTTACCAATACTATTTTTCGCAATTTTATTCTTGATTTAATAATCTATTTTTCGAGAATTCATTATTTTAGCCTGCAACTTTGACTTTCATTTTAAAATCATTTTTAGAAATTTGGTATTCAGTATTTATGTTTTTCTATATAATTGTCTGCGATGATTCATAAAAATCTTCCTATTAGTTCTGCACATTTTTTATTTAAAGAATTCAGCTAGAATTTCTTAACATTCAAAATATATATATAATCATCTAAGCTGAAGTTCGCCTGTTCAAATCCTCTTTGATGCCAAACTTATTTTTTCAATTCTATATGTTTATTGAAATAAAATATTGTTACATTTTAATAATATCTACCGTCAAATGAGGCAAATTTGCACCATTTTTCTTAATTTTTTTAATATCAAGTTTTGTATAATACTTAAAAGGTCTTGATATCGGTCAAGTCATTTGTGAAGCATTCAGAGAAGAGTCAATTTTTTGTAATAATGTACTAAAAGCTCATTAATTTATAAATTAATTACAAAAATAAAAGTTTGCACCAGCCTGCAAAATAAATCTAGTACTCTCATGGCTATGCCAATATAGGACAAGTATAGTAAAATAATTTACATTTATTCATATTATGATCATGAGCAATATGTATTAGCTCATTTGCAAGCAGTCTGAACAATTTTTTTAAACTTTTTTCTGATACATTTGTTATTTACAACAAAAAAGTTTACGTACAATTCAATTATTTTTTCATTTTATTAAATTGATACATTTCTAATGAAAGTTTATATTTCAAAATTGATAGATTTTTATTATATGATTAAGTCAGCGAAATTAATACAATTTTAGTGCAAATTTAACCAGAATTATGAAAAAATTGCGCAATGATTTATCGGCAGAAGCTTTTTTTTACGAAAAATTTGAAAGAAATCAATCAAAGAAAAAGTTAAATTAACAAATAAGAAAGCATAATATTATTATACAGATGGGTAATATGAAACATTTGAGTTAAATTGATTGTTTTGAAAGTGACCTGGATAATAAAGATTTTTCCAATTTTTTTGCTGCTCTTAGATTACTTTTTCAAACTCGTACTTTAACAGTTTTAATGCATTTAAGTCATCAACATTTGACTGATGTAAAGCAAACGTTAATTTATCGAGCAACTTGTTACAGTAAGTAACTGAAATTTCCGAAATAATTTGAAAATTTTTCCAAAAACAATTATAATAAAATCATCTAAAAATTTGATTATTTTATAAATTTCTCAAATATATTTGGAGACTTCCTAAAAGTTTGTGGAAATTTCGCTCTCACTATTCCCAAAAAATTGTATCATATTTTTGAATACTTTTTTATCATCTAAAATGGTTTTGTGAATGGAAATCTTATTTTTATAATGAAAATTAATTTCTGAAATAAAAAAAACAATACTTTATTTTTTTTGTGGAAGATCCTATTAATGAAACTAAAATAATAAATGAAATCAAAATCTCAGGAAAAGTTATAATCTTTTTTTTATTTACAGATTTACTCAACAATTTTTTTAGATGAAAAAGTAGTGTAAAAAAAAGTTGTACCTGCAATTCATTAAGTTCCTGAATTGTGACTTGCAACTCGGCAGCAGAATTGTCGGTGCTATTTGTGTTTCGGAGCACTGATCTCAGGCTTTCGATTTCTTTGGTTAGATGTTCCATTTCTACTCTGTGTTGTTCCTGAAAAATATAACCATTTATAAGCCAACAGAAAAATAATTAATTTTGTAATAATTTCTACTCAAATAAATTCAAATTCATTTTGTCAAAGATGCATATTTTTTTGAAAAAATGAAAATCATGTATTTTTTTCTATTATTATCCTCTAATCAAAATACAACGACAATATTGACTTTTTGATGAATGAATCAACCAGAAATTACTGATCAGTTGGAAATTAAAATCAATAAATCAGCAATGTCATTTTTTTTTCCATTCGTTACAAATTTTAATAATGATATTGAAAACTTTTAAAATTTTCTTAAAAATACCTTTTTTTGAAAATGTCCCTCAATAAAAATTCAAATCAAAATCTTAACAGTCTTTTCTTAAAAAAAACACACATGTATTTATGAAAAACATTCTACAAAATTTCCTTCGTTAAAACTTGCAGACTGATTTCGATAATTATAACTGTGACAATTGACGTATAATTAACTGCAGTACTTAACAGGAATTCCCAAGGACAAATACATTATTTTCAATGTAGACGATCATAATATTTCTTTTTTCTTGAAGAATTGGTAAAATTGTGTCTTTAAAAATGTAAATTATAATAAAAACTGACTTTGAGCCACATGAGCTCGGTTTTGTGTTTCTCCATGGTTTTGTCATCGGGCTCCATTCGCTGCATCCTGTCGAAGTCCTTGGGCAGGGTTTGATTTTTGGCCTGGTGATTTTTGGCCGAGGTCGAGGACGCCAGAGTGGTGACCGAGCCCCAGCATGAGGCAGCGCCAGCGAGCGTCGAGCCCTCGGATCTGCTGTTAGACTGTTCCTTGAACAGCGAGATCGTCGACGACGACTTAGGCCCGGTCTGGTGCTGCTGAAGCTGGCCGACCTGTGCGTGGGTGTTGTTGTTGTTGTGCCGGAGTCGACGGTGCTGCTTTTGGTGACCTTGTTGACTTCGACGGAACAGCGACTTGAACTTCATCATTGTCACCAAATTTACATCCTCCTGAAATTATCATTTTAATAATCAATAACAACATTCAGGAAATTAACAAATTCTAAGATAACTAATAGAAAAGTTAATATTATAAAAATTGAGAAAATTAAACAAATTTACGTAAAACTATGGAAAATGAAATAATTTTGAGAATTAAGAAAATTAAGGAAAATTGAAAAAATTAAGAAAAATAAGTTGAAAAAAAATATATCAAAACTAATTTAATTTTCCCAAACAAAAATTCCCAAACACAAAAATCTGTTCATAAAAAAAACTTGCATTTCAAAATAAACTTTTTGTCATAGAATTGACAACATAAATACTGTTTTAAAAAATTATAATTAAAATTTTCTGACTTAGTTTCGTATTCCATAAGTTAACATGAAACATTTATAACAGTGACAGTTTTAAAGTCTGACGATGTTCTTACGTGAGATAAGATGTAATTTAAAGTATAATTGAAGCGTTTGTTTAACAATCATCATGTGGATTAAGCATCCAAGAATTCATAAATTTTTTACTTCTTTTCGCACAAAAAACATTTTGTTCAATTTTTTCCACCGAAAATAAAACAATTTAAAAAAATCCTGTCTTTTGCAAAGTGTTATTATTGTTTTAACCCAATTACGCAAGCGTCTTTTATCACACAAAAAAGGTATTAAGTTTCGTTATCTAAAACTTTTGAGCTCATTTTCCACTTAAATATTTTTATTTTAGCAAAAGTTTTTCTTTCTCAACAAAAACATTAAAAACCAGACTGCAGCAAAAAAAATTTTTTACAAAACTAAACTTTTAATTTTGACGATAAAATAACCTGGTGAAAAGATTTTTTTTTTCTGACCCACTTACCACTGTTTCCGAGTTAATTGTTCCGGATT
>JABFPM010004256.1:0-12950 GCA_022817325.1 Idris sp. 1 HC-2018 | reverse complement strand
AGGCAGATTAGGAAATCAAGTTTTTTGATTGGATTTTTTTAAATCCGAATTTCAAACTTCGTTGATTAAATATTTCAACTGAAAAATTTTGAATTCACATTTTTCAATCAATATGCATAAATATGTTACTGATTCAGAACAAATTATTTTTGCAATTAAAAAAATTTGTTCAGATTAATGAAAGTTATAAAAGAGATTAATAAAAAAATATGAAACAATATTGTTTAATGGATTTCCTTGAAAATCATGCTCATGCCATTTGTCATTGATTCATTACATTAGTTGCTGTTTTTCCCCTGTCTTTTTCGCTACATCTTTTCATCTGTTTAGAAAATCGAAGATAAAATTTTCGCTGACTTCTTTGATACAATTTCCTAAAAGGATCACCTTGTAATTGAATAAGAATCAGAATGGAATAAATTTTCTACTGCAAAGATTTCAGATCTAAAACGATATCTTAATTAATTAAACCAGCAAATAAAGAAATTTAAAAATTTTGCTTAAAAAAACAGCAATTAAATTTAGTTCCGCCAGGTGGCTTTTTTGAAAATCAGCTCAAGTTAACCAGCGTGAAACGAATCTGTTTACCTTTTTTCGGCTGATTAAACTTAATACTTTGTACCCAGATGGCGCTACGAAAAACATCTGCACCGGAACTGGCGCACCCCATCAATATGCGAACAAGGTTAACGTTCGTGTCTTACGATGCGCCAAGCAAAACGAGGTGAACCCCTGCGACACTCGTTTAACATTTCAAAGGGACCTGCGAATCTGATTTCCTCTTATGACAAATCGATTTCAGCCTTTTTTTTTCTTTCTATTTGAACTATTAGGTCAAGTTCCGGAAAAGTGTAATTTTCAGCGATTTTGAAATTAATCCTTCGGTTTATCAAAGTTTGCTAGAAGATTAACTCTTTATTTCTGAAAAAAATGTTTGATAAAAGAGTTGAAAAAATTTCCAACTACATTTAGATGTTACCCTAAACTTTTATTTTTTTCCATCATCATTATCTTCTATCATTGAATTTAAAATATTATTTTCCTCAAATAAGTTTAATCACAAAAGAATAACTTTTCTTTATTTCAATAAAAGTAAAGTAATTAAATTAAAGTCCTTTTTACATGTTATTATCAAAAGTACGAGAATTTGATTGGTGCATTATTCTGACCTTGTTTTTGGATCAATATCGCACGATCTCTGCGAATTAACGCAACTTGCAACATTTGATTAATAACTCGTTGGTAAACGACCGATTGTTTATCTCGATCGATCGATAATCGATTAACGAGCGAAGCTTGACAACGTTCGCTCGTTAATTAAGGCAAAAGTGGCGTGCCGAAGAAATTCCCGGATGATAAACGGATGGTTGACATTGGTTGCAAGTGAGTGTTTGACTGCCAGCCAAGATATCGTGGGATTTAATTGGTCGATATAAGTGCCCTTTCGTGCGCGAATCGCGAACACGTGTTCCCCCAAAACATTTAAATTCATAATCCACAAAGAGAATTTAATCGATTAGAAATTACAAAATTTTATTGTCGAACTGGGTCAGGGTCACCGAGTCTTAATGACAATAACGTTTGTACTCGCAGATTTATTTGTCACTAAAAATAAACCAATTTGGCAGCTGATTTTGGTTTGTTTAAAATTTTAAACAAAAAAAATTCATTCATAAGACTATTTCTGTGGGGTAAAAGTGTGTTAACGATAAATCGAAACTGGCAGAACTTTTGTTTGTGTCATTATAATTAGAAGCTTTCAAGCAACAGCCAACGAGACAGTAAAAGTCAAATTAAGATTAGCACAAGCGGTAAAATACATTGTATTTTAAGATTTACTTTTTTTTCTCGTGCAAAATTGAATTTTTAATTGAATGTTGGGATTTGGATCAAAAATTCAATTTCAGTGTTTTTTAATAAATATTTCAAAATTAGGCCATCTATTTTTGTGAGCCATTATACAAAGTTATTTTTATATATTTAAAAAAGAAACCCGCAACTTTCACAAGCAATAATTTTTAGTAGATTTCAACTAAAGAAAGTGTTTTCTTTCTTTTCACTATCAATCTGTTATCAAAATTATTATGCAGAGCCTACAGATATGAAACTTTTTTCACAATTATAAAATGTTAATCTTCACTTTTTTTGCGGACTAATTTCCAAGAGTAAATGTTGGTAATTTATATGTTCTACACGAACTGCTGGAAAAGGTGAATGGTTTTTCTTAAAGATGTACTCGCAGATGTTATACATATTAATGTCTCTAAAGTTAAAAGAATGACGTAATTTGTTTGTTGTAAAAGCAAAATTATAGCCTTGCACTACTGGCTAAAGGCGATAATCGGTTATTTTGACACGAGAAGGATAAATAACATAAACTATTTACATGAGTAATCGAAGTGCCTCACAAATCGCCCGGTCGCGTGCTTGAATATCGCGTGACGATACTCCTCCTGGCACGATATCTCGATAACGTTTTCATTTTGCCTTTAACCGATCGTGGCAAGGGTATTGCGATACAATTGGTCGAATGACTCCCATGCTATTCAGTTTAATAATAGTCACAGTTTACTGGATTTAAATTCTGAATTGGCTCCTTAGAGATCACTTAATAAAGCCTTCCAACAAATCGGATTAAACTTAAAAGATCTGTGAATTGAAATTTTCAATTAGAGTTTTAAAATATCTTCCAAGTTATATTCATTTTGATTTTATTGGTCTGCTCCGAGCTGTGTAAGGGTTATCGTTATACTCATCTTCAAATATATCTTTTTTTCAAAGTTCATCTTCATTTTCAAACATATACTTATTTTTTAAAATTTCTTAATTTTCCAAAATATCTTTACCTTTTAAAACATTCTTATCTTCCAAAATAGACTTGTCTTCATACATATTCTTTTCTTCCAAATAGAAAATTTCCTTATCTTCAAATTTCCTTATTCCTTATGTTTCAAAATATCCATACCTTTAATTTTCCGCCGATCGCGTCAGCCATATAACATGAGCGGTCGCGTCCTGTACCTTGTACACGCCTAAATTCTCATTCATTAAAAAAATTGCAAAAATAAATTAAGTAAAATAAAGCGAACCATAATAATCAAGACATTTAAAAAGCAATAAAATTAGTATTTATACAGAAATAATCAATTTTATATAATATTATCTACAAATAATATGCAAACAAACACAAATCTTACGTGATAAGACGTACGGTTGAATTTAAACAAAAAATCATTTATTAATAAAGTTAAAATTTTAATTTTAATCATTGTATGTGCTTTTAATACTAATTTGTAAAAATCAAAGCATTTCATCAATGTAGTAAAATTTTTACGCCCAATTTTTTTGGAACGAGTTTCTGGATATCCGTGAGCTAATTATTTTAAAATGTCATAGCACTATTCGTAATAAAAAATTATTGGATTTTTTATCATTTTCTGAAAGCTTAGTTGTAAATCGGAGAATATAAAAAGTTTCAATTCAAAATTTTTATTTTTAGATGGTTTTTTCAGTCAAAATATTTCGCCCGTGTACAAAGTACATGATGCGATTGTCGGAAGGTTAAATATATCCCCATTTTTAATCTTATCCTTCAGCAAGATCTTTGCTCAAGTACATCCATTTCTTCAAATATGTCCTCATCTTCAAACATATGCTTTCTTCCAAAATATCCTCGTCGTTTAGAAATCTTTATCTTTCAAAGTACCCTTATTTTCAGAAATATCCTCTTCTTCCCAAATATCCTTATTTTCAAGTATATTCTCATATTTCAAAATATCTATACCATTAAATATATCATTGAGTATATCCTTATTCTTCATCAAACTTTTATCTTCAAGCACATCTAATTCTTCAATTATATCCTCATCATTTAATATATTTTCAAGTTATTCCCACCTTCAAATGTATTCTCATCTTCAAAAATGACCTCATCTTCTGAAATATCCTCATCTTCTTTTATCCTCATTTTGCAATTATGTCTTTAAACACATCCCGATCTTCAAGCAGCTCAAAAACTTTTGCAGACCACCATCATGGGTGGCCAGATTCTCGTGATGATTTGTTGACAAGCCAGAATGGAAGAGGAGGACACTGAGGGTGTGACCCTCACAACACCAGCGGATGCAAGCAGCTCGGTGCAGCGGCTGGTTCGTCGTGCAATGACCTCCGTTGAAGAGTCCGACACCGTAGAGTGTGCCTCGGAAAATGAGGTAGAAAACATTCCTAAGGACCTAGACCAGCAGAAAATCGAAGAACTGGAGAACAACCTCCTCTCACCCAACCGAGCTCACGAGGTGTCCCTGGAAAGCCAACAGAGAAGGTCCACCGCGCGAATCTTTTTGCAGAGTTCCTCTTCCTCCAACGAGTCCAATCAAATGGCCACGATTAGTCGTTACGGTGGCGCCAGGATCAACCTGTTTCGCGCCAGCAAAAGTCCCCAGTCGAGCTCAAGCCAGGAGGAGTACGAACCCGAGCACAAAACGATACCGAAAACACAACTGCTGTCTGCCAACACCAGACATGTGACCGCCAGATCGATGGAATCGTTAAGAACTTCGAGGAACTTTTTGTCGGCAGACGACCGCTGTTATAGTGAGGACTCTCGGTCGCTAGAGTCGCTATCATCGTCGTCGGAAACCCACGTGGGAACTACCACCAGACAGTACAGAAGTTTTCTCACTTCCTCCCGGAAAGACGTACGGAGGATCGTCACGCTGGAGTCGAGGAGTAGTGACAATTTGCATCGGGAGGAGGCGCTGAATGCAGAAATGAGGAGGGGGTTGTTTGCGAATATGGGACTGGAGAGAAAGTTGCCTCAGCATCTAAGTCTGCCGCCACCTAGCAATGTGTTTTCACTAACAAGTCCAGGTGGAAGTGATAGGAAGATCACAATTTTGAGCCCGCACTCGCCTTTGCCAGGACCTGCTGATGCTCAAAGTTTCTCGCTGAAGACTAGAAGAAAAAAGGCCATTGTACTGCCGAGGTTGGTGTTACCACGAAGCGAGTCCGAAGTTTTTTTACCGTGAGTAGAAGTATGCATGTTTTTTATTAGTATAAGTGATTTGAGAGATTTGCTAGAGATTAAAGTAGGGTTTACTAGAATTAAGATATATCCTAATAAGTTTTAGATAGTTATTATAAAAAAAATTGTATTCGTCAAATTTTAGAAGATCATAAACTTACGATGCAAGAAATATGGGAGATTTAGTAATGTAAATGTGTGTAAGATGTCTTTTATGTCGAATCTCAGAATTAATAGATAAACGTTAGCTTGAAAGTTTAACTGAAATTCAGAACTCCATTAAAAATAAATTTAGAGTATTAATAATTTTAAAAATCTATTTGAAATGCAGTTTTGCAAATAAACTATAAAAAAATTAAGAATTCTGGTATAAGTAATTGCAGAGTACTTATTTAATAATTCTACCCAAGTCTTATCCTAGAATGATATTCTGATGGATGTTTAACAACTCAGGTTAATTAAAAATTCTGAAATATTTTACCTGCTAGTTTCAAGATAAATAGAAATAGAGAAACGATGTCGAGCAATATTTATTAAACCATCTGTAAAAGCTCATTACGACTACAATAATCTCAAGAAACCTTGAAATATTGATTTAATCGACGTCATTCGCCAAACGATAAGTCCTTTTTTCTTATTTCATCTCATGAAAGGCATTTTACAATTCGTCTTTCATCAGACCCCAATAATACGTTCAAACAATTGAATGCAGTCGCTGATTACGTCTTCTTAATGCAACACAAGATATTGATCTGTATTTGCATCGTATCAGCAGAAAAAGTTTGTGTTTTCTGAGTGCAAGTTTTTCAATCCCCGATATCAAGCTTCTCTTATATTATAAAATAGTCTTCTTAAAGTTGTTCATTCAATCTAGATAATAAAAAGTATTTTGTATCTCACGTTAATAGCTTATGTTACCTTTAATATTAGATTAACGAACAATTTCAATTTAAGTATTAATTTTAATGAGTTTGAAATTACATTTTTAATTGTTTTTAATTTAAAAAATTTAATTCTAAATAACAGTTTTGTTAAAAATTTTAACACACAAATACGAAGATTGACATGTAATACGAGTATTTGTCGCAATTTGCAGGAACTTCAGTTGAAATCAAATCTTTGTTTCCTTTTGAGACACTGTTTAACATTTGTGTACTTTAACAAAGTAACTTTGCTATAACTAAAATAACTTTTCGTATGTATTTTAACATATATATTGAGAAACTCTGTAACAATAAAGTCATAAATAAAAATATTAAAACTCATTTAGAAATAATTGTACAGTATTATTTCTGCTCTTCAACTTTAATCAAATCGTTACAATTTTCGACACAGTTAAAATTCTAAAGAACATAAAATGTTTAAAGTGCACACTTAAAGCAATAAACTCATCATTAAATTCGGAGAAAAAGAACATTGAAATAATAATTTAAAAAATAATTATTCAGACTGAAAAATAATTTTTAACGAAAGAAAAGTGATATTACGATTAAAGGTTTCTATTTTTGAAACGGTAGTGTCTCATTATCTTTAATTGTATACATTAATATTTATAAAACACATAATTCCTTTCTTGGTTTTTGATAATTTACATCTTTTCTTATTCAACAAACACTTTGAATATTCTGGGCTGCATTTAATTTTAATACAGTATCTAGGATGCCTTTGCAAATGAAATCCTCAGCCCAAGATTTTAATAGTTATCATCATCTCTCGTTTCGACCTTTCAATGTATGTGTATTCACAAGGGAATGAGCATATGTTAAATATAAAAGTTGGAAAAAAATTGATATTATTTTTTACTTCTCAAGTAATTTTAATTAGCTGCAGATGTAGTTTATTTTACACATACATAACCGGAAGACAGTCAGTATGAAAAAAAACAGTTATTCAATTAAATTAAAAAATTATTTTGTGAAAAAATTGCGATTTTCTTGTTTGAATTAAAATAGTTTCGTGATTATTTTAAAACTCATAAAGTAAACTATATGATTGTAAATTATAAAACTAATTGTAAGGTCATCAATTATAATACCAAAACTGTATTGTTATTTGTTCAAAATTACAATACATTAAGAGTTATAATTTATTATTTTTTTTATAATAAAGTCTGTAAATTAACATAAATTTTAATTAAACAAATTATGCTAATGAATATAAACCGCAATTTGTACAATTAAAATGACTTAAAAGCGCTAATACAATGCTATTAAGCTTTATTAGATCTCATCGAGAGAGAAGTATATCGGTATCTAATTGAGTCATCAAGAGTATTTATATACCAATCTCAATAAGTAGTTATATTCGGCGTCCCACGAGAGTGTTTGTATGTATCCATTTTTGTGCGGATATTTTATGTGTTTTGTTCATATGTTGATACTCGAAGTTACTATTTTTTTATGAATCTAAATACAGCGAAAAATTTTTATTTTTCAAATTCTAAAAATGTATAAACGTAAAATAAAATTTAACAAAAAAAAAAGAATTTTACTGCAAATTTATTATAACTTTGAAGACAATCTGTTTGGCATTTAAAATAAATTGAAATAAAGTGGCAAATCTTCGAATTTAGATTTAAAATAATCGACAGTCATAAATATCGTTGGACGTGACGTAAAAAACATAAATTACCGTGGTTTCAAGAAAAAAAAACTTGTCCACAAGGAGTTAAAAATAATCAATATTATCGGACATTTTTCACACTAAATATATACTGATATAATATATTTTACTGAAACTAGAATCTGTAAGAAAATAAATATTACTTTTCTAACGAGAATTTTATTACTTTTTTTATTAGTGTTTTTAATCTGTGAACAGTAGATTATTGTCATAATAACGTTACATTTTGGTGTTTGCAAGAAGTGTAATTTTTTTATGATACCGAGATGTTTGCATAAAGGGATACCACGTTGACGATACAAAGCACAAGACAATCCTCTATGAAGTGACGTTTTAAACATTCCCCAACATCGATTTCATGCATGAATTCAACTTTTATTTCACAAAATGGTTTGTCTTGCTTTTTTCATTATTATTATGTACATCTTTGACGTATCTTTCGTGATATTATAAAAAGAGATTGCACTACTGATATTAAAATATAAAAGTAATACGTGTAAAGAAAAATTACGGATGCAGAAGCATAATATTTTTTTTTTTTTTTATTTACAAATAAGTACAAATAAGTACAATATGTATAAAAATATTGGAACAAAAAGATCTTGAATTTATTAATAGTTTTGTTATTTATTTTTAACGTAAGATTTGATATCACTTTACTTTTAATTTTTCTGGTAAAAAGCAAGTATGATGAAAAAAAAAATTTGCTGAGTGGAGCAATTAAAAAACAATGAAGTTTCTCTGTCAGAAATGAAAACAAGTGATGCAACGCGAAACTTGGTGAATCTGCTTTGTTTGCTTTCGTTTTCACATTTTGTGTGTGTGTGTGTGTTTTTTTTTCAATTTTGTTCGATGTAAATTATAAAGCAAAACTTTGCAATCATTTAACTTTATTCTGTCAGAATAAAATTTCTTTGATGTGAGTTTAAATAGTATAATTAGCAACTCGTACAATTAATAAAGCATTATACAATTTCACTTTTTCGTTTTGCGAAAAGTTTTAGGGAAGAAGTTTGTATGCAAATTATATTCTGAAATATTTCCAACTTTGCTACTACAATTTTAACAATCATTTGTCGAGTTTAATTGAAACAAATATATTTATTTGAATATTAAATTTTGTGTTACAAAAAAAAATTATTATCGTCAATTATACCCCCACACAGAAAAATACCATCGTGCCAATGTCGGTCCTATATTGGATATACTTGAACCCATGTTCGTCCAATATTAGTTTCCAACATCGGTTCAATATCTGTATCTGATATGATCCCGGATTTCCACGTAATATTTGTAACCATTGCAAATCCAATATTAGTCCAACATTGATTTCAAATATCGGTCCAATGTTTGTTTCCGATGTCGGTCCAATATTGGCAGCTTAAAAATAAAAGAAATATATATTGATTTTTGCAATAATTCAAACAATATGGGAAATATTTTAAAAATTTTTTTTCGCACAAGCAAGTCGTATACAATCAATCTGGAAATAAAGGAGAAATTAAAATTTCAGATTAATTCTATATGACTTGCTTGTGTAAAAAAAATAATAAAAATCTTTAAAAATATATATTTCTTTTATTTCTAGGCTACCAATATTGGATCGACATCGGAATCCAACGTTGGATTTGCATTGGTAACCAATATTACGTTGAAACCCGGAATTAGATCGGGTACAGATATTGGAACGACGTTGGAAACTAATATTGGATGAACATGGGTTTCCAATGTTGGAACAATATTGGCAAACAATCTCGGCCAATCCAGATTGGTGTTTTATTAGCACGAAGCCAATATTGGACTAAGCTTGGATTTGTTGTCAACATTTGTAGAATATTGGCATTTCTGTCTGGACCAGTAAAAGTAATTTAAATTTATTATAAAATCTTCATTAAAATAAAAAATGGAATATTAGAATTTTTATCTGTGATGAAAGAGTGCAATTATTTGCCATCAAGTTGTCAATTTTTAGACATACAAACTTGATAAAAGCCTGCAGCTTATTTTCTATTCATACTTCATTACATTTTCATTAGTTTCATCTAAGTACATGCAATTTTCAACCTACATTTTCAGTCTTGGTAATCGATATAATTAAAATATTTTCTTAATAGAGACGCTTTATTTTAACTGTATTTTAAGATAATTAATGACTTAATTTTGTTATAAACATTATGTTGCAGAGATAACATGATTTTCTAAATATTTTTTAATTAAAATAAGCACTAAACTGGCAAAATAGCAAATTCTATTTTTGTATATATTTAATTATAAAAATACATTTTATAAGTTTTTTAGTAATTTTTAATTTAAATTAAAATTAATTTGATATTTAAGCCAAATCTTCAAAGATTATTTATTGAATAAGAAATTTTAATGGCAGTAGACAGATTACTTAATCGTATTATGTCAGCACCTAATAACAAGTTAGAGATTTGCATAAAAATGGCAAATTATTTATTTAATTCGGCTGTTATTCTTTAATAATTTACTTTTTAATGTATTAATATTACATAATTATTATTTCACTACAGAGATTCTAATTAATTAAAAAATATATCAAATTGCAAATTAGTGGTTGCGTATTGAAGAAATTTTGAAAAAGGAGTTTTTTATTATTTATATTTTATATTATTTTTCATGAAATTGTCTACGTTTTTTAAAAATTAACCCCTTCGACTCTTTAGACGAGTTAAATCGCCAATTTTTTTTTTCTCTATTTCAAAAATATTTTTATGAATTTTCGTTAAGAACAAATAATTTATAGTGTAATAAAACCATTTATTTATAAAATAACTCAATTTTTATTTAGAAAAACTTTTTTTTATCAGCTGAAGTACATTATTTATACAAATGTTGAAATTTTCTGTCAATTTTTGTTTTCAATTTTTCCTAGTTTTATGAATTTGTTAAACTTAAAATTACTTATAAATATTATATTATAATTTATTTATTCAAAGATATTTTATTTATTATTTTAATAATATAATATTCTTCAATATTGATTTCAAATTAGAAATATTCTTTTGATGATGTAAACAGTCCAGCATATTAGATAAAACATTTAAATTTATAAGCTTAGTAATGTTCGTACAATGTTGACGTTAAATCAAAATAATTTTTCGGAATGTGATGAAGACATGCTTTTATTAGAACGGTTAACAAAATAGAAAATAATCGAAAATGGGTAAAGCCAAATCGGCAAGGCTGGGTTAGTAACTTTCAGAAAAGTTAAAAAATTAAGTTTAAAATGAATAACTTTCAACTTAACTTCGTTAAAAAAGAATCTTAACTTCTAACTTAATTTAACTTTTGTAAAATTGTTAACATTTTTTGGAACAAAAGTTATTTCAATTTTTTCAATAACTTTTGTATTTTAATAAAATTAAATATTCTTGCATTATGAATATCTATTTGTATTATTTAGATATATAACATATATCTAAATACCTTTTTTTTAATTATATTTACAATACATCCATCCCTTCTTTTTGATGATTTGGAGGGGAAGTTTGGATGAATAAAAAACTTTTAATTTTGTTTATTATTGAAGTTCAATAAATAAATTTATATGTTATTATTACTCTTTTATGTGAATTTTAAATCAATTGACTATAAATAAAGTATAACAAAATAGAAAAGATTCTTTATTTCACTCTGGTGTTCTTTTTGAAAAAAAAATTGATAATTAGCATTTTAACTAACTTTTGCAAAAAAAAATTAACTTTTTTTAATTTATGAAAATTTACATCAATTTTTAACTTTTAACGAAGTTACACTTTTAACATTCTAACGTTAATTTTATGAAGTTGTTAAGTTATTTTTTTTGTTAACTTACCCAGTCTGGGTTTTTTACAAATAAATGATTCTATCACACTGTATTCTTATCGATAATTCATAAATATATATATGAAATAGAGAAAAAATTTTTGGCGAATTAACTCATCAGAAGCCTCTGACGGACCACTTTGGGTTGCGAGTTAATTCGTCAGTATGACTCTTCCGTAGGTTTACTTGTTAGAAAAGTAACTTTTTTCGTTTTAAAAAAGGAAAGAGTCCAGAACCATTTTGGGAGTAATTTTGTACTTTTTTGAGTCTTTCTGGAGTCATCTGAGGTATTTTTGGTGTCATTTTGGACCCATTTAGAATAATTTTTTAGTTATTCTTGAATTTTTGTAAAGAACAATTAACGATTATTTTAAATTCATTTCAAAGTCAGTTTTAGAAGATTCTAGATGTATAACAATGTCTTTTTGTCGTTATTATAGGATTAACAAGGGATCATTTAGGGTTCATTATAAAGTTATTTTGGGGTCGTTTTCGATTCTTACCGATATGTTTCTGGGATCTTTTAAAGTTTAAAGTTTTTTTGGCACCGTTTTGGGGTTATTTTGGGTCTTTTCTGATCACCCTAATGTCCAGTATTGAAAAAATTGGAAAGTTTGTTTGGAGATTGCCAACTTAATTTTTCGATCAAAGTAATTTAACAATCTAAAGATGGATAATTTGAATATTCAAATCAAATATGTGATGTCTGAAAATCTGTGTTTAATATCTCGATTGTAAATTTAATAATCTTATTTTCTGAGTCTATATAGTCCGAATATGATTTTCAGATATGTATTCTAAAAATGGGTACCAGAAGTAAGTTTCCTATGAGTTTCAGATATGGATTTCATATGTGAATCCCGGTTATGAGTTTCAGGTTTAATTATATTGAAACAATTTTGTTTCCTTCATTGAAATGTTTTGTTTATAAAATATACTACTGGAATATTGTATTCAATGAGATTAAATTGTCTAAATATTTACTTTTTGTTGCATTTTTATTTTATTAACACTTTTTAATGGTACTCTTCATTCATCCTATGCAAATATCTCATTGCATATCAATATTTAAAAATGAATAATATTTTTTTAATTACAGAGTCGATTGCAAATTTGGGATAAACTTAAAGCCGAATATGACAATGAAATTGCATCTAAAGAAAGTGTCGAAATTACCGTTACTTTACCAGATGGCAAGCAGGTGCCAGCCCAGTCCTGGCGCACCACTCCCTATGACGTTGCAAAGGGAATCAGTCAAGGTTTAGCTGACAATACCGTTATTGCCAAAGTTAACAATGTATTATGGGACCTCGATAGACCATTAGAAGAAAACTGCACTCTTTCTTTACTCAAATTTGACGATCCCGAAGCACAGCAAGTGTTTTGGCATTCCAGTGCTCACATTTTGGGAGAAGCTTTGGAACTGACTTATGGAGGGTGTCTCTGTTATGGCCCACCTATTGGTACAACAAAAACA
>JABFPM010004255.1:0-12952 GCA_022817325.1 Idris sp. 1 HC-2018 | reverse complement strand
TGGGTATTAACAACTTCGATGGAACAATTGCGACAGATTTGAAACTCGCCAACATCCTAGCCGGTATTATGACGCACGCCAGTCTTTATCCTTGTACGTGGTGTTATTCCTCGAAGAATGAGCTGGACGAGTGTGGCCTCTACAGAACAGTTGGAAATTCCATTGATAACTATTTAAAGTACTGTGCCGCTGGAGAAAAGAAGCATGACGCGAAGAATTTTTTCAATTGCATTAATCCAGAAGAAACTATTCCACCACCCTAACTGCATTTGATGCTTGGCGTTGTCAACACTTTGTACAACAATTTGTTGAAGGAGTCTGAACAAGACACTCTTCAGTGGACTCAAAAATGTAGTGTTACGCGCGAAGTTTATCATGGCAGTTCTGGTTTTAATGGTAAGTCATGCAGAAAATTATTGTCAAAAACCGATGCTTTCGTTCAAATTGCCACTGCATTAATACGTTGAAGTATGTAAAAGCTTTTAATGATTTTAACTCTGTTCTCCAAGTTTGTTTTAGTATAAAATTCGATCCCAAATTCAAACAAATAATTGAAAATTTCAAAACAAGTTTTCTAGATTTAGGAATCCCGATCACACCAAAAATTCATGCTGTTTTTATCCACGTTCCTGATTTTTGTGATCAAAATCAAGCTGGACTCGGATTTTATAGTGAACAAGCTATTGAATCTGTACATTCTGATTTCAAAAATGTATGGAATAAGTACAAGGTAAAGAAAGATCATCCTGATTTTGCTGACAGGTTGCGGCGAGCAATTTGCGAGTACAACAGCCTCCATTGCTGTTGATTTTCTTTAGTTCATAATCATTTGTTTTATTTTTCAACGTTAAGAATTAATTTAATTATTTTCTGTTAATAATTATATGACTTATTCATTAAGACTGGACTTTTATTTTGAACAATAGACCAATTTTCGCAAAAAAATGAATTCTTTAAATTCTAATTTTCGCATTCAAAAACTTAAATAAGTTTTTGCACACATGCTTATTTAATTTTTATGTTTAGGATGGGTTAAAAAGCATTGGTTATCGTTTTTTTTATTATAAAAATATAATTACATTGAAAAAATCAAAAATACCACATCGAAATTTGCAAAAAATGAAAAAGTGAGGTTATTTTGAAAATCCCTCGATCGATTTCGCTGAAATTTGGCAGGAATGCTTCTTAGGTAAGTACTAATCAGTATCCGTTGAAAAACCGGAAGTGCGGGACTTTCGAGGTTAAAGTTAGTTCAAGCCCACCGTGTCATAAAATTAATAAGAGTTTATTATAGAATTACAGTTTTATTTTAGAGCAAACTTGAAAAACATAAACATTTTGCACAAAGTATTGTGCAATTGGAATAACATGTTCGTGAACATGAAATGTTGACGGAATTCCAGTGTAAACAATGCACAATTAAATTCCCGTATCAAGGCACAAAGGCAAGGAATCATATAATTCTGGACATTGGAAGAAAAAATTTATGTTAAACTTCAAACTTGATGAACATGCAGACCAACAAACTATATCGAGTTCAGACGAGGACGCTGGTCAAAAATATATTCCTAAATCTGATTCTACACATGATGATCAGAAATTATGAAACTGTCTTTATTTATTTATTGTGCAAAAACATTTGATACACTAAATTTATTGGTCCATCATATAATCTCAACTTATTCTGTAAATTATGAATACATAATTATTATAAAACTTATTAAACATATTATACTTGTGCTACTAAAAAACTTTTCGAAAGGATTTTTAATTCAAGTTTTCACTTTATAAAAACATATAAGGTGAGATGTGTTAAAAAAAGTCTGCATTGTGAAAAAAATTATTGATCCTTAAATCCATTTAGATGTAAAACATACAAATTGCAGAAACTTGTAAAAATTAACATAACTAATTTGCATCTTAATTTTTTATACAAGGAGAGCACAGACAAAAAATTCACATGTACATTGATTAGCAAAAACAAAACAAGCAAATAAGCTAAATTATATTTTATAGGCAATAGTTGTTAAATTAATTTTGAGTTTCTTTTGTGTAAATCGATGTTTCAGAATTTAATGGTTCTCAAAACCAGCATTTAAGAATTTATATGTGGCGGCTTTTCGAATAAAATCTGTCTTGATTTTAAAAAAACTTAAAATATTTCTATTTAAAATCGATTAATTTATCGGGTCTCTAAATTGTAACACACCCTTGAAATAAATTAATCCTAAATCGCATATTATAATACAACTTGTAAAAAAGAAATTAAAAAATTTCACTAATTTGAATTACTGATTTTTGTCAAATGTTTTCAATTTGTCAAATGTTAAATCAGTAATCAATTACTGAAATTCAGTTATTTTTTTTACGTGAAGGCTGAAAAAATTATTCTTTGAAACTTAGGTTTAAAATAAGACTGAAATTTTATATTCAACATTTAATTATTGAAAAATTAAACAACGTGAATTTCAACATATTTTCAACATTTAACTGACAATAATTCAATGAACAAGCATGCAATTTCCAAGTTTTGAAATCCTTTAGAAAAGGATACGGTATACATATTCTATATATGCATCATTTGATACCTGGCATTGTCTGTTTGAGATTGCACTTTTATTCACCGAAAAATCCAAGAAAATATTGTAGCATTTCATTTTATTTATTTATACTTTTTAGTCCAGCATTCTTTGCAATCAAAAAACACAAAAATATGGATAACATATTAAAACATATTAAAACATTTGACTAGCATAGTATAACAAACGTTTTGAATATTTGAAAAATATATTTTAGGGTTTTTTACGTGCGTTACACATACGTTACTTTTTTTGCTAGGATGTTATATGTGATAAACAAATTATATTTTACCACACAAACTGACAAATTTTTAATTTTCTTTGTGTTTTTGTAATGTTTACACTTAAAATTATTTACGCGTGTTGCATGCATAATAATCATTTTAAGTGCAAACAGAAATAAAATGAAATAAGATCACCATTTATTGGCATAATTTAATAAATCACAGTTCAAAATCGTTTTTTATCATTTATTACAATTATTTGAAACTACATATTCATGTATTGTTTCACATCCCACAAAATTCGAAATCCCCAGCTTGCTTGACGGTATGAAAAATTTTAATTAAAAAATATGACTACAAACATTGTAACTTAAATAAAAGCTTTTAATAATTAAAGCAATATTGATTTAAAAAATATTCATATTTTATACTTACCTTTTTAGACTTAAATATATTCGACTTTTTCGTTCTTTTTATAAATTAATACAGATTATACCAAAATTAAACTCTATAATGAACTACAAATGTGAAATGAATTATTTAATATATTAATCCATGTACACAAAGCAACTAATAAGGAAAACAAGTTTAAAACAACATAAAGTTGTACAAATTTAACTTTTTCATTTCATTAAAATAGAAATTTATAAATAAACAATAGATTTCTTTATTTTATCTTTCAATCGAACAACAATATGTAAGTAGAATAAAAAACACTTAATAATTATATATTATAATAATTCTATTTCATTTATATAAGCTAAAGTTATTTTAGAAGCATAAAATGTTTAGTCGTTTCTAATTGGAATAACTTCAATAATCAAGTCATAAGTATACTGGGGTGCACACGAGATTATCTACTGAATTGAACACACTCAAATTAGCCGAGAAAGTTTTGTGTAATTGCATATAAGTCGAGTGACTTTATATATGACATCCTTTGTTAAGCGCATTATTTTATATATATTTATCATCACAGCGAAAGAATTCTTCAAGCTGTCTGTTCAATTAATTATTTTAAAAAAATCATTCATAAACTCTACAAGTATATACATTTCAAACAAAAAATTCTCGGTGTGTGCCAAGAAATATCTTAGTACACATTATTTATTGTTTCTCACAATTTTTCATTTATATTTATTTAAATTCTATTATTTGTGATTGTAAACAGTTGTTTCACCATTTTTCAATAAATGAATATAAATGACCAATTGTGAAAAACAATTATAATGTGCAAAGATATCTGGAGAATATGTTGGCGAACAACTTAAAACGTTATTTTTATTATCCTTTTTTGAATAAAACTAATGATCCACAAAAAATGTTAATTTATTAACATTCTTTCTAAAGGGCTTAAAATAAAATGGAAAGATAATTTAAATAAAGAAATTAGTGGAAAAACAATTAAAAATAATTTGACAAAACAACCCACAATTTTTAAAATTTATTTACCATATTTAAATTGGTAACCTTTGTTCTTACGTTACTGAATTGTAATGCTGATATTAACAAACGATATTTTATGTATGAGAATATTTTACATGTTCAGCTCTTGTTTAAACAAAAATTTATGAGCATGAAAATTTAAATCTAAAGAATTTTAGATGCGGAAAAACTGACCCATGATTCTCTGGCACGACGAACCACTTCCTTGGACTCGTAATCTGCCGGATGGTTGCACAAAACGGAACATCCATATGGGTAAGGATTAAAGAAACCAGCGAAAGGTCGTAGTATGAAGGGCGCCGGTTTAGCAGATCCGTACAGTTCTACTTTCTACAATCGCGAAACGATTTTATGATAAAAATAATTCATTTCAAAACAAATATTCAAGTGAAACTACAAACATTATACACTTGTATTTTTTGTCAATCTCCAATAAATAATAATATAATTTAGTAATCGTTGAAAAGTTACAGCAAAAGTTATTTAAAAAAATCTTTCCCCATTTAGGCTCCTTAAACATCTCTTAATTACTGCCTGCGAGGCATATTATAATCATCCTGTCTTGTATCTTGAAAGAAGTTGTAATTAATTATTCAATGTTTATACGGCGATTAACTTATTAGCTCGTCAAATAAATGCATAAAGACAGACTATAACATGAATTTAATAGTCCGTGTATTCAAGGATACCTACAGTTTTTTGTGCAGGTGTCTTTATTTTCTCTGTTTTAAGTATTCGAATAATAATTAAATTATTTTACATCAATTACAACAACTCAAACTTTAATATTTTAATTTATTTCTTTTTTGGGGAAACAAAACGAAATTAATTATGGCTTGGGACTGTTCGAATAAGCGATACCTTTTTGCTGGCCTTGTAAATGGGTTGGATGCGCGCAGCAATGAGACCAGTGGCGCTGGTGACTCCTGGCATCCTTGCATGGCGATACGCCACTGAATGTGCCCGAATGACGAAAGCCTTCGAATCGATGAGACCGTCTGGGGGACATCATAATATCCACATACCTGCCTGCCTGATACGCGCGTGCCTTGATATCCTCACCTTAAGCTTACGTTTGCGAACCATGGTATTAGTTCGCATTCTTGCACAACGACGTCGGTACGTTGCCACGGATTCCGATGGTTCGATTCCGTGCCACGTGGGATGCCTCCAGTATATACCTGCACAACTCAAAATTGTTACCATTTTTTATCCCATCTAACTGAGCAATTGATTTATGTAGATAAAGTGATCTTACAAATAGCTGTGGGAATAGATTTTGAATTTGTAAAATGTAGTACATCAGTTTTTATTGAAAAGTATTGTATTTTAAAAGTCTTAAGATTTTGATATTTAATTGAAAGGGAAGAAATTAATGAATTTCAGTATTGATAAATAGAGTTGAGTTCTTTGACAAAACTACAGCTTTTTCGATATTAAGCTGATTTTTATAAATGCTTTTAAAGTTTTCATTTTTAATTTAAAATAAATTATTACAAACTGAATTTACAAAATATTTAGTTTAGATTAATCTATTAAATTATAACTATTTTAAGTTAATAAGAACGAAATTATGCAAATTTTAGATAATCTAATTCTTTTATTAAAATTTATACATCTCATATCTGGCGTAAAAAATGTATATGGTGTATACTACTAAATGTATATTGTCCAAATATATTTTTGTGTTTAGAAAACGAAAATTGAAATGTAGTTAATTTCTCAATATTAAGCTCTTTTATTATTTTTAAATACAAAGAAATGCAGAGAAAAATTCAATTAAAATAATCTAATCTCCATACCAATTTTAAAGTTTTATTCTTTGATTTATTTTTTTTTAATTTGCCTACTTTGATACATTACCATGAATTCCAATAATTCCATTGCTTGCCTCAACATACCTATGTAGATACACATATAATTCTAGTAAAAATTGTTACAACTTTTTATATTCTTAAATTCGTCAGTTTCTGTACATATAAAACTACAAAAATCATAAATTATTTGTTTTTAAGGGATCATGCACACTTTAACGAGGGAGAAGGTCAATATTTTGTAACAGTTTGTGACATGAATATTTGTAGAAACTTGTATCTTCCTCTGAATTTTTTCACGCAAAATAAAGTCCAATTCGTACAGAAACAAAAATTCATAAAGTTGTCCTAAAGTCATGTTACACTGCAGATATTGTACCGGGTTTTATTATAGAAAATATAATTTAGCAGATATTTTTGAAAATATTCCAAATAGATTTTTGTTTAATGAAAAGTAAATGTAATTAATGTTATTACTGTAAAAATTAAACTTCGCAATGCAAATGTAATGCTGCATAAAATGAAAAAAAAAACTTTGTCAGTGATCGTTTATATGCGCGTGTACTGTCTCATTCATATTTTTGTTCGCGGCGTATTGATTGATGAATAATCGAACATGTGACGGCGTTTTTGTCGCGCAAGCTTTAGTTATGGAACGGGAACAATATCTACAACGAGAGCCTTGCTGAAACAATGAAACTGTCACATGAAAAGAAAATTTAATACAGAATTGGTGTGAAAAATTATTATCACTTATAATATTTTTTCTAAATTGAACCGTTTGAAAAATTTTAAAAAATTATTAAGCATCCGAATTTATTCAGCAAAACTCATTTTTCACCTAAATTTTTGCTCGAAAGTGTAGGTGAAAAAGACTAGGTCGCAAATTTTTTGATAATGATTTATTATTTATGCTTCTTTATTTACATGACCTGACTACAAGTTGGTTATTTGTGTGAAAATGAAGATATTTTAAAAAGTTTTTGCTGTGAGATGGAAGACCTCGAAATTTTGTTTCATTGTAATATACATTTTACTTAAAAAACAAAATATCAGATCTAGAAATGGTATGAAATAAAAGCATGTATAAGTAATTATAATAAGAAAAGACAATGATATCATTTATTCAACAGTTTTATTAATTTAATTATAATAACGACATTTACAGCTTTGGTATCTTAGCATAATATCCTTCAGAATATTGTTTATGACCTTGATACTTCTTTTTGTATTTAAGGCCAGTAACAATAGTTGAACTTTCCGGAAAGGCGGTTTTTCCTTCGAACAGTGTATCAGTATCTATAAGAAAAATAAGCAGTTAATGGACCGTGACAAAACATTTCTAGACAAAAGGAACATATTGGTCTAAAAGTAAATTTACCTGGATGGAAACGGTGATAATGCTTTTGGACGTGCAAATTAGGTGGTAAATCGTTGCGCTGAGCTAACGCGTCATATGGAACTGTGGTATCAATTTCCGTTTGGTAGAACTCCCTTAAATCACCTAAAAAATCGAAAATTGATTTCAACATTGAACATTATTTGTGATATTCATTATTTTTTATCACATTAATTTGACAAAAAATAATATTAATTTTTAAAAAATTTACTAACCGACAGTTTCGATGTGACATAATTGAGAATTTGGTATCGGGTACTTGAACTCATCCAAGCAGCTGGCAAATAATTCAAATCGCTTCCCAAGATTTTCATTTATAGGTGTCTTATCTTTGACCGACAAGCCATGCCCTTTGAGGATTTTATCAAGTCTGTCTGACACATCTTCATCCGGTTTATATGGTTTTACTGGACGTAAAAATCTGAAATCAAAAATAAATACTACTAATTATAGTAGTTCGAACAATTTTATTGAGTTTGATCAAATAGAGAGAATTTATTTGAGAAAAGATAAAACTTTAAATGTCAACTCGACTGCAAAAGTTAACTGTTTTAAATCGAAATGATCTCTGCATTCTAATAATTTCCGAGGAACCGAAGCGTTTAAATTAGCGCGCCGCAATTTTCCAGAACAAATTGTAGAAAGCTTATGAAATGCCACAAACCGTGTCAACTCAATCACAAACACACTCTTAGTCTATCGAGTACTCTCGTTAAACAAGTGTTATTTTGGTTTAACAAATGTTTTATCCTTTTTTATCAAACATTTTGCAATTTAAAAATCTTGCTCAATCGTCGGTTTTTTACAATAATGTTTACAATTTCTTTTAAATTATTACAGCTATATCAGTTAGATATTAACTTTGTTGAATCTGCATTATTAATATAATACTTTTAACTTTATTGTTGCAGTTTCGTCACATTTAAAATAATCATAATTACAATGTAATTTCAATTTGATTACTTTTATCTGAGTATTTAATTTAATCTCTGATCAATTATTAGGAAAAATTAGAACGCTCAACACATAGATGTATCCACAAAGTGTTAATTTTGAATTATTTGAGTTTAAAACCTATAAATTACGTACAAATTTATCTCATATTGCTTTCTGAATTTACAAGAGTTTTTTTTAATGTATTCGTATTTGAAAATGGCCATCATTTATAATAAAATTTGCAAAGTTAAATTTAATCATGAAAAATAATGATATATAACATTTTCTTGAAACTTTTCATAATCAACATTTATAAATATTTTTTTTAACTTTGTCATTTTTTATATAAATTTTCTTTTATTGATATTAAAACGAAATATTTAAAGGTTCTTCTTAATTATAGTTAATAAAACAAAAATGTATGTTTGTATTTACTGATATTATCTACAATTTAAATATGTTATTTTTTTTAATTATTTTTACAGAACGTGCACTTTTCTGGTAAATAAAATAAAATTATTAGCTTTAGTTTTGAAACCTTTTTTTATTTATATAAAATTATTAACAATACTTTTTTTCTTAAAAAAATATTACAGCAAATATTGAAATAGATAAAAGTATTATTTTCTTGTTGTTTAAATTTATTTTATTTGATATTGAAAATTATGTTATAATAACTACAAATGTAAAATAAAATTTGCATTATTACCATAATGTTTTCAACTTTATTACTGACTATAAACTTTATAGATAAAAATTATAATAACGAATATTTTAACTCAATTATAATTATTTTCATTTTATCTCTTTAATCTACCAATAAATAAGAATAAATTAAATGCCACTTTTCCATTAATTTTTATTGCTTACATTTTTTTCCGGTTTACCCAAGATATAATATAATGCATTTTTATCAAGGTAAAAATCTGAAATAAGAGTGAAAACACGTACAAATGAATTAATGCAGTATTTATATATTTTTCGGTTGAATATTAAATAATTCCAGCGAAAAATTAAATGATCTAATTTGAATTTAAATATTTGAATTTGTCTAGCATTAGAGAATTGAAGTAGCCAGTATTTACAAACATATTGTCAATCCAAATCAATCGAACAATTTACTAAACAACTTTTCATTTAAGAATGAAGGATTTTTCTCAAATTATTAAATTTTAATTCAAGTTCACTGTACAAAATGTCACTAATTTGTAATACTCAATAGCTTTTCTTGATATTTTTAATAAAAGTGTGAATAATATTAGGTAAAACATTGAAATATGTTTCAATATTAATTACACAAATCTTACTAACCCTAATTTTAAACAATTTTAAGTCGTACTAAAAATTATGTTAACCTAGCAGTTTTAAACTGTAAAAGCAATAGCGCAGGTGAATGGTGAAATCGAAGCCAATCAGAATTCAATTTACATTCGGCAAAAACCCATAAAAATAAATCTTTATTCTAACATTCAATTAGACTGTTCTGTTTACAGTCTAAGATTGAAAAGTTAAGTTGATTATTTTCAGTGCAACATATATTTTTTAAATAATGCACTATATAAAAAATTTGATTTTATTACTTTAATATGAAAACAAAATTCTTTTCTTACACTTATTTTGAGTGAAAATTTGTAAGTTAAATTTTTTTCATTAACATAAAATATAACAAAGCTCTAAAAATACTAAACTACTTTACAGATTGAAAGAAGTATTTTCAAATAACAAAAACATTATCATAGAAAAAAGGCTACTTTTAAAAGAAGTCATATTCAAAACCAAAACATGGACAACGAAAATCTGTATTTCAAATGCAAATACTGCAAGAACAAATTCGCTACAAGAACGATTTTGGACCTGCACATTCCTTCTCACAAACTGTACCAGTGTCAATACTGTGGTAAAACATTTTTGACAATAAGAATTTTGAATCAACATATTCGCACCCACACGAACGACAGAATTTGCCTCTGTGACCGGTGTGGCCTGCAATTTGTTCAACAAGCAACTTTCCAGCAACATTTTCGTATTCATACAGGAGAAAAGTTGTTCCAATGTGGTATCTGCCACAAATCATTCACTCAAGAGGGTGCTCTAAATTGTCATTTTAGTGTACATACAGAGGAAAAACCGTACACATGTCAACATTGTCCCCAGGCATTTAAACAACAAGTAGCTTTGAACAAACACTTGCACTCACACAGTCAGGAAAAATTGTTCGGCTGCACAATTTGTGGCAAAAGATTGGCTTCAAAGTATGGCTTGGATCAGCATGTTCGCACGCACACTGGCCAGAAATTTCAGTGTCCACAGTGTTCGAAGAAATTCTCACAAAAAAATGACCTGAAGTATCATGTTCTGCAGCACACCGGACAAAAACCATTTGAGTGTAAATCTTGCCCGGAAAAATTTTCACATCCGAATCATTTGAAAAAACATGTTCGCAAGACACACATTGGCGAAAAATTGTACCAGTGTGAAAAATGTAAAGAATGGTTTTCAGCAAAATTTAGTTTAGATAGACATCACGCCCGAAGAGCATGTAAAGAAACAAAATTTAAGTGTAGCTATTGTCACACCAAGTTTACGACGAGGAAGTCTTTAAATTGGCATATTAAAAGAAATTTGTGTAAAAAATGACGAATGAAACTGTTGATTTTGTTAGTGAAAAAGAGTCTGATAACTTACAAGAAGGTGTTTAGAATTTAGACATTTATTGTGAAAATAATTTTGCTTATTCGTGACTTATAAAAATTGTAAACAGGAATTTTGTATATGAATTTTGTTTCAAATGACCGTTGTTACAAAATTTAATTAATGTTTGAAAACAGCAAAGCTGAAGAATTTCAAGTTAAAATACTCCATCAACATAGATATAAAAAATTTATTAACGTCGGTATGTTTGACAAAACTTTGTTAAAAAATTGCTTTCGCAAAAGCGTTTTTTACTCGTAATCTCGTCGACAAAATATCAGAAAAAATACACAACAAATGATGAAAACAATTTTTGATTCTACTTTATATTTAATATTTTGTTTTATTTAATAAAATTTGTCAACTGCATATTTTTATTTATACTATTGTATTTTCACACTTACATTGATAATAAAATTATTCATTAAATCAAATACAAATATTACTTTTTTCAAATCAATATTTTTAAATTTTATTTAATTACATAAAATATAAATACATTAAATTTAACCTTTTTTTGTAAAATCGATTCAATTTTTTCAAAATTGATTAAACTTAAATTGATTTACATTGACCGAGTTAATGACCTCTTAAATTTGATTTTTGTATCAATTAACTTTCGTGATCTTTGCATTTTCAGTTTGCTTTGATTGCTCCCATTCAACTCCCGATGTTTACAATATAAAACGTCCCGAACATCAAACTGCGAAACGAGAAACCGATATAATTGAGGAACACGATGGTCGATAATATATTCGCGGCATAAGTGTGTCTGTAGGAACGATATTCCGCTATTGATTTTGCGTGCCCCCAATCAATCATATCGTCTCGAGACCATGTTGGTGCGGCTCGTGCCAAAGTTTTCGTACTCTGAAAAAGAGTAGTCATAGCTGGGGATTCGAGATCGATGCTCTGGCGCCGTGTGGTGCTGCCCTCAAACGTCGCACCGTGTACAGTGTTTTTCCACAGGTTCCAAAAATAAAAACTTCAAAATTAAAGAAAAAAACAAACAAACAAAATATCCTAATTTAAAAACTGCAATACTGCAGAAAATATTAACAACATTTTATACAACGTTTAACTAAATTTAACATTTACATCTACAAATAAATCAACTTATGTTAAATAAAAAATTTTGATACATATTTGTACTAAAATTATGAGCTTATTTCCTTTTTTTTACATCAAAAGAAAGAATTTAATAATCGTTTGATGAAAAATATGTTAATTAATTCTGTCAATGAATGAAATTATGTCATAATAAGATGTTGACAACGCATCTAATATTCATATACAGTGTTATCACGCTGACGCGTACACTCACCTTGCGCATTAATCCGGAACACGTTTGTCGGTCAGAGTTTGATTGCTTTTTAATTGTCGCACTTATTGCTGAACAACAAAAATTACAATTCTTTTCTTTTTTTTCATCTTACAATGAAGAAATTTTGAAGTTTAAATATTCTTAAATCTAAGAATATTATCTCAACATGATCAGTATAAATTAACAATGTTGACACTGTTTATAAATTCATCAATTCCCTGTTGCAATTTCCTCGTATAAATATATATATGACGAAGTAATTAACGTGTATGTAAAACATTTTCAAAGAAATGTCGAGATAATGTGTGCTGAAGGATTACATTTTTCATTAGCTGAGCACATTTCATGGCAAATTATACGCTTTTTCATAAAAAGGGACTATCAAGGATCACGAAAATGTTCGTACTTGCAAATCCACAAACGAGAGATTATGAAATAATTATTGTCAAAGAAATAGTAAAATATTTCCGATTTTTTAAAGATTAAATTTATTTAAAACAAAAACAGAGAGAGAGAGAGAGAGAGAGAGAGAGAGAGAG
>JABFPM010004254.1:0-12952 GCA_022817325.1 Idris sp. 1 HC-2018 | reverse complement strand
CATATATTTGTGTACTTTTCATTTAACAGGTGGTTGTAACTGGATGGGGAGAAACGGAATCTGGTGTGAGCAGCAATTATTTGATGAAAGTTCATTTACCAATAGTTCGCAATGATCATTGTGCAGAAGTTTATAAAAGAATAGCTTCCATAGGATACAAACAAATATGTGCAGGCGGCAAAGAAAGAAAAGGTAGCTCAGAAAACATGACTTCAAAAATTTAATATCAATACTCGTCTCTTCCTTTTTTACGTCTTTTATACGGATATTTTTTTTTTTTTTTTTCCAAAGACTAATACGTATTTTTATTTTTCACGTTATTCTTGTGGACGATTTAATAAAAGATTCTTGCATTGGAGACAGCGGAGGACCGCTTCAAATTCCAGGATTGATTGATGGTACTATCAAATTTGTTCAGCATGGAATCGTTAGTTTTGGGTTAAAGACCTGTGGAGTCGAAGGTTATCCTGGAGTTTATGTTCGATTAGTTTATTATTTAGATTGGGTTTTAGATCATTTAAGAGAATAAATTTTGGTTTAAACAAATTAATTTATGAAAAAAAGCAACATTGAGTTTTGTTATTATTAATAATAAGTTATACAAAATTTAATATACTTTTGTACTACATATAAAGAGAAAACTGTATTTTTAGTCTTACATAGATATTTATGAATGTACTGTTTGTATATTAATGCATGTAAATTGCTTTAAAACAATAAATATAAATAAATGACAACTTTTTTAGAAAAATGTTCTAATATTTTTTTCCAAAGTCTCGATTTTATCTCCAAATTTCAACGATGATTATCCTCGACTGGTAAAATTAAATAAACTTTAATTTCGACTAAATCATTTGTAAGCTAAAATTTGGAAGAAAAAAATTGTAAATAAAATACAACCGATAGTTTTAAATCTAGTTTAACGTTTATTTACATTAATACGTTCACTGATGTATACTAATCAACATTCAATCTTTATTCATACAATTTTTAATGATTTTAATACAGATTTTAACGATTTTATAAGAAAATGGCAATTTTTTACTTAGAGTAGCAAAATGCACCAAAACAACACAATGTACAATTGACTTTTAGAATAATTCCAACAAATAAAAACGTATTGTATAATGAAGTAGGCATAGTAATGTGATTTTTAATATACAATTAAGGGGAGGGTCAAGTCTTGAAATCATGTACCAGAAGGAATAGTTGGGTTTTGATGAAATTTTGCATAGGGATACATTTTAAGAAAACATTTCAGTTTATGTAAAAATTGACGGTGGGGGAGGAGGGGTTGTTGCCCCAAAATGAGGTTTGGGGGCATTTTTGTGAAAAAAAGCTATAACTTTGTAGAGCATCATTTTTTACTTCGGAAACTGAAAACTAGATAATTTTATTTTATAAACTGTACGAAAAGATACAAGTGGAATATGGCTGCAAAAATATGTTTTTGCAAATAAACTACAAAAAATCGATAAAAGCATTGAAAAATTATATAATATATGAAAAGTTATGCATTTTTTTGGGGTTAGGGGGCATTTTTTGAAAAAAAAAAATCCATAACTTTTCATAAAAAAATTACATTTATATTATATTTGACTTGAAATTACTAAAACGAATGAAATTATATGATTTTTCAATGCTTTTATTGATTTTTTGTCGTTCATTTGCAAAAATTGATTTTAAGACTTGACCTTCCCCTTAAATGAAAATTGTTATATTATTTCTAAGTTATTTCCCTGAGTAATATACAAATCACAAACCAATTTCACTTAAAACTCAATGAATATCAACAGTTGGAATTTTTAAATTATTTTTCTGATATTTCTAGCATTTTAATATATACAAAAATGCGGTTTTGTTTAAAAAAAATCCGGCATTAAAGTGTTAAGAAATATAGACAAATGTATTAATTTCGATATTTTGTATGAATTTTATTTCTAAAGGAAAATTCAAAAGGGTTTTTAGCAAAAAATCGGTAATTAGAACGCAGGATATTTTTTTATAAACAAACAAACAAATATATATTATTTATAATAATCATATAAGTTTTTAAAGTAAAATATCGATTCTTTATTAGTTTCTCTGTTTATTACATGAATTCTTGCACTTTATAACCGAATGTTTTAATTATACAGACTTTCAACAAATTACATTTTCTTTAACCTGCCGATAAATGGTGCTTTTTAAAAATAAGAATATATTGATTTGATAGAATGCGAGTCTGCATTGAATCTTTGACAAACTTCTGAAATCTCATTTATGGCATTCGAAAATTTTTTAAGAGAGAATCAGTATAATTTTGAAGGCGAAATAATAAAAGTTTATTGTGCAATTACCTGATATAATTTTTTTATTCAGAACAAATTTTTGACATAAATTTAGTTGTACTTAATCAATTTTAGTTTATATTTATATTTTGTAAGTATCATGTCTCTCAACCCAAAAATTTGTATTTGATATACTCAGAAGATTGTGGTTTACTAAAAAAAAATAAAATATTTGGCATAAAAGCGGGCTCCCATAGATCATAAAAACTGATTTATCAACTAATCGAAAAAGGAAATTTTGTCAACTCGACATTGACATAATAATTTGGATTCGTGTAGAATAAATATCTAATCAATGTAAGAAGGTTCCTTGATTGTCCTGGACTATTCTCTCACATATAGTATCACAAAAAACAATAAAAACTTTATAAAATAGATGTGCAATTAACGTTTTTAACAGAAACTGTATCACCACGGTTTTAACGAAATTAAAATTTTCAAAATTATAAGAATTGAAATCATTAACTTTTGATAATAAGTGAATAAATATCTTAACTTGAGCTCGAGGCATCACGGAATTTTCTGAATAAATTAGCCATGTATTTTAAATGGACTAGTTAATTTTTGCTAGTTAATGTCTACAGAAAAAAGTCAAACGAAAACGCACTCATAGTTGTATAGGAAAATCCAGAACAGGTCATGTGACTGTCCCAGAATGTCTACATATATCGATTGCACCCGAAAAATTTATTTTTTTGAGTTGAGTTGTATCTCATTAATGCTTGCACGGAGAATTATTTTTGATAATCTTGTACTAACTCGTAATAAGAGTCGATAATAAAAAACACAAACATATTAAAAAGTTGTCTAGTTTCTTTTCATTATCTTCCATTTTCATTAATTCTAGGCTGTGTTCAAGCTAATAAAAATGTGATAAAATCAAAATAAATCTTATATAAAACTCTAACATCACTCCCTAAACCTTATTCAGTGAAATTCAAATAATTTTCACTGAGTGAGATTTAGAGAGCAGATAATTATTGATACTATTTTTCCTTTAGTCCAAGTCAAAATAAACTAGTTCAACATAAAACGAATCGAGTTCCAAAACATTTTTGAAAACAACCATTTTGAATCAAATTTTAATGCCTTAAATGGTAAAAGTGACTTAAAAGAAGGCACTTGTTTTTTTGTAGTACACTCAGTGAAATTCACCTAATTGTTACTGAAAAAGAATGCCGATTGGTTGACCAATCAAAATGATCAATTTTTTCAATCAAATTCTTTTTACTTCACTACTAGATCAGTAACAGTAAGCTGAATTTCACTGAGTGGGGTTTAAAGAGTACTTGCCTTTTGTTCTTACATTTTATATGTGGATAAGATTTTTTTCCTCAAAGACTAATTCACACTTTTATTTTTTACTTTAATTCTGTAGACGATTTATTTACAGATTCTTGCATGGATTATCCTGGAGTATACGTTCAATTAGTTTACTATTTAGAGTGTATTTTAGATAACACGAAATCATAGAATTTAGTAAACGAATATTAATTCATTATACATAGCATGTAAGCATTCATATTTCTAATGCATTTTATAACATTAAACCTTATTTTTGGTTTCCAATCTAAAAGTTGTTGAATAGCATCGTTAAAGTTATCAGAAAATGTTTTTTTCATTTAAAGGTCTTAACATACATTGTATGTTGGGGTGGAAAAATTTGAGGGTGAAGAACTTTCTATCCGGAACGTAAACAAATGTAATAAGTCGCTATAGCAACACCCGCTATAAGAATTTTACCCATTGATCAGTATAGTCACAATAAACGAAAATGGAAGAACATACTGGTTCATCGTTTGTGAATTCTTGTGTTAAAATGCCTGTAGATCCTTATAGTCGGCAACCTACACCTTCTTACGAAAGGCCAAGAAATGTTAAAAGTTCAAGTCCAGTCAAAAGTGATAAGTGTTCAAAAACCGATGACAATTCAACGCCTAATGATTTTTTGATTGATACCTGTAGTCCAGTGAATGTGCATGATTTTTTGGACTTTTTAGTCAGCATTCCTGATTATCAGGACGTTCATCACTTATCAAATGAACAATTTCGACAGAAACTGGATTATCTTAAAAGAAAACAAACAATGCTTTTAACTAATTTGCGTGAATATTTGAATGGCAAAGAAGATGACGATACAGTTGTAAATAAATTAGTCAGTGGAAAAGGTAGGAAAATGAAAAATCGAGGAAGCAAAAAATTATCGAAAAAGGAAAAAAAACAGAGTATAAACAAAGAGAAGCAATGTAGCGTTGGTGATGATAACAAACTAAAATTGAAGGGAAAACGTTTTAATATGGAAAGATCCGGAACAAATAGTCCTATTTTGTTTACAAGAGGCAATTTTCGTTATTTAATGAAAGATCAAGATATTCTCTCTTACAGGTGATTTGTCTTCTTCTTCTTCTAGTTAATAAAAGTTTTTTTTGAATACGTAAATCTGTAAATTTTGTTTTTGTTTATACATTTTAGTCACAAGACAACCAAGACTGAAAAAACTTTGCAAAATAAAGACATTTTATTAAGTGTTAGATCTTGGAGTGATGGAAGTGAAGAATCAAAAATTGATCATTGTACAGAAAGTGATCCCGAATTGTCAACGTTTAATCTTCAGAGGTTGTATTTTTCTATTAATAATTTTATTGCAATTATGTATATTTACATTATTATGTAACTCGTATAACTTATTTTACTAATTATTTTAGAAAAAGTGCAGATAAATACATGTTTAATGTAGAAAATCAGTTAAAAAAAGCAACGTCATATTGTACGAGAAAAAAATCGGGACGTAAAAAACGGCGAGCAAGAAATATTCCAAAAACTTCTAAACTACCCCTTTACGATAAACTGCTGGCAGAAAAAGAAGAAAGGAAAGAGACTTTTTTTGTTTAAATGATAAAATACAATAACTTGTTTACAATGTAAAGTATTCAGAATATACATTGTTTTTAATTTTCAGAAGTCGAATCATTCGCGAAGAAAGTGCTCTAAATTTGTTATCACAAGTTCGGCCTTTTAAATTGGAATGTGAACAACGTGCTTGGAGATCTTGCAGTAGATCGACTCCTGAACAGAAAACAAGAAAAATTTCTTCTTCATTAAGGTTCAAAGCTAAGCCTGTGCCAAAAAATTTGTTCAATTCTGATGTATATGATAAAATGATAGAAGATGAATACTTTAGGTAGGTAATTATAATTTTATGTTTTTATAATTAATGTTATGTTGTTTAAACTTTACACAAACATCATTGAAAATAAATAATTATGCATGCAGACATTTGCAAAAGAAAATACGAGCTATAGAATTATTAAAATCTTCTTCATTACCACCGTCAATGGCTCGACGACAAAAAATAAGATCATCAAGTATGAATTCACATGACAATTTATCAAAAGACTCGACTAGTGAAAAATCTCAAAAAACAAGAAGACCTTTATACACATCGTCTTCATCTTCTGATAGACCAAAATCTGTAATGATGATGCGAACAAATAGTGGAATTAATTTGGCAGCTGTTTTAAGATGTCAAGCCTCTCGGTAATATAACATTAATATTTACTATATGCATGTACACGTTTTATCAAATATAACTTATTAGTGAGACATTTAAAAATTATAATCATAATATATTGCTCTTCTAGAGAAAAAATAGAACAAGAAATTCAAGAACAAATAGAAGAAAAAGAACGTATTCAACATGAAAAATTAAGACAAGCTATGGTTGCAAGAAAACCTGCTTGGAAAGCTTTAAGGATTGCAGCAAGGTATACATAACTAATTAGAGAGAATAATCTAAGAAAAGGATTCTTATCAAAATAAAACTTAATTTTGTTGATATAATTTTTTTTAAGGTATGACCATGCAAAAGATTTAAATTATCGAACAAAGCTACGAAGAAACGAAGCTCGAGAACAAGCAGAACAACATAGAATTCAGATGGATTTAATGTTGGATCGTGTAACACAAATTCCAACTCTTTTTGAACGATATTCACAGGTAAATAAATATTTAAATTATATATAACATAACTATATATATATTTATATATATGTTTAAAAAAAAATTTATAACATTATATAATTATTAAAAAGCTTCGTATAATTAACTTATTACTATTAATATTTGATTGCAGAATTTTCAGTTATACTCGCAATATATTTCTGAAATACAGAAAGCCAAAACAGAAAAGAATGTAAAGAAACTGGGATCAAGTAGTGCTGAATCATACGCAAGTTTAAGGAGTAGTAGTACTAGTAGTTTAAGACTTAATACAGCATCATCAATTAGTTCTTCAGGAACAATTCTGTCATTAAGTAATCATTCATCTAATTCGTCTAATACTTCACGAAAAAATCATGTATCTAAAGAAGAGATGAACAACTCAAAGAAAAAAACTGATCGTGGATCATTGAAAGTTTCTATAAATGAAAATGCAGAATTAATAGAAGATAAATTTGAAACCAACTCTGTTGTAATCAATGAAACAAATACGAATAATGAATTAGAAAACAAAGATGATGAACATGAAAACAAAAAAGATTAATAATTCTGAAAGTCAAATTACTTTCATAAATTTATTACTGCATTAAAAATACAACTTATAAATAAATAAAACTTTCATTTTTTTACTTTTTATATTAAAAACGCATATTTTTCCAACTATTAATATATAAGAATATTATTATAATTTTTTAATTTTTTATTAAATAACATTATAAGTGTGTTACAAAAAAATTTTGTGTAATATCGTAATAAATAATATGTATATTATACATTAATAAAGCAACAATTAATCAATAAACTCACAATGTTATTTATATTCACTTAATCAAAATAAAATTAACGATTGTTTTGTTTTTTATATTTTCATTGATTTTTTTTAAATTTATTTATTTTTGGTTTTGGTTTGAAGAAAGCAATAAAATGTTTAAGAAATTAATTTTAATGTTAAATATCAAAATATATATGTTTGTTATAAAATATTTCGTAAATGCTGATACTCTCTTTCAAATACATTCAACACCTTAAAATTATGTTAAAGACTTTTCTATAAGTAATACATACATTTGTGACACCCTGTATAAAGCTGCACCAAAAATAAACGCGAGAGTTCACTTAGTCTCAAAACAGTTGTACTCAAAGCATGAAATCAGAATGACTAAATTATAGTATATCTTTGATTGTAGACAAAGTAATTTTAGATTAAAGAAAACAATGGATTCTTTCAAAATATGGCTTATTATATATATAATTTTAATTATTGAATATGAAACAGAAGAACGCAGTTTAAGAGTGTAAGTGAATTGTGTTCTTGTTTAATATGTGAAGTTCTGAATCATTTCTAATTTCTAATCATACTAAATAATGTTTTTGTTAAACACATTTAACTACGTTATATAGTCTATCACATATTCAGAATTTAATTTAATTATTTTATATGTATATGACAATATATGACAATTTCAGCATTGATAAGTGGGCAGACACAATTGGAAAAGAATTGCGAGATCTAACTAATATTATAGCTAGACCAAAAGAAGTTAAGATGGTAAATATTTTATAATTAATAAAAAAACAAGAAATTGTCTATTCACAAATTTCTTATACTCATTTTTATAGCAATATAAGACATTAAATACAAAAGTTACGAAGAAATCTGGTGAAGAAATTATCAACACTGTGAGCGAAAATATTGGACTAATGTTAAAAACAAAAATTGATGCAATAAACTGCATACGCTTCAAAGCAGAAGAAGCGATTGAAGACTGGATTCCAATAAGTGATTTTAATTTTACTTATACATCAGCAAAATTTAGTACGGATAAAGAAATTACAAAAAAAGTCAAAAATCAAACAGTAACTTACGGGTTGGTAATAATTTTTTGTATTACTTTTTTCTAACAAGCATGATTTACGGTTTTGCTAACATTTATATACCATAATTAATTTTCAATGGGCTGCTCATTATTGTTTTCAAAACATATTTAATGTATTATTCATTAATTTTCAGTGAAATGAAGCTTAAAAATTTAGATTACTTTTCTAATATTCCGGCAAATATAAATTATACTTCTGTACATGTTCCATCATTCGTCCACGATTTAGATGAAAAGGTAGCTAATGATATTATGTGGTCTGAAGAACTGGAAGATATATTTAAAAGTAATTATTTAAGAGATCCTGCTTTGTCCTGGCAATACTTTGGTTCAAAAAATGGAATATTGCGAATATATCCTGCGATAAGTTGGAAATATCTTTTACCCAAAGATAGGCCAGTTGACCAATATGATTGTCGATCAAGAAGCTGGTTTATCGAAGCATCGACATGCAGCAAAGATGTAGTAATTTTAATAGATAATAGTGGAAGCATGACTGGCATGGGAAGAACAATAGGTAACAATTTTTCGTTAGTAATTTTTGCAAATTTTTTAATCATGGAGCAGTAAATGTTATTTTAGTATTTTTTTTTAGCGAAAACCACAATGGCATCAATACTTCAAACTTTATCGAATAATGATTTTGTGGCAGTATTTAATTATTCTGACACTACGGAAGAACTTGTTTCGTGTTTTAAGAATAAATTAGTACACGCTACTGTAGAGAATTTGCAAAAATTCATGTCGTTGGTTCCTGAAATGGTCCCAGACGGTGTAGCAAACTTGACAGAAGCCTTTTCCAGAGCATTTTCATTATTAGAAACTTACCGATTACAGCGCAATTGTGATCAAAATAACCCTTGTAACCAAATCATTATGCTTATTACTGATGGTGTTCCTGGAAACTTAACTGAGGTATTTGTAAACGAATTTTCACAAATTTTGAATGAACAACATTTCAACTTGATAATAATAATTTTACAGGTTTTTCAATATTGGAATTGGCAAGAAAATGGTACTTACATACCTGTAAGGGTATTTACATATCTTTTAGGAAAAGAAGTTACAAATGTGCGAGAAATACAGTGGATGGCTTGCCTAAATAGAGGATATTATTCTCATGTACATAATCAAGAAGAAGTAAGAGAACAAGTGTTGAAGTATATACCAGTAATGGCCCGACCTTTAGTACTCCAGTCAATTGAAAATCCTGTTATATGGACCCATGTTTATGCAGATATGGTAGTGAGTATAAATAAACATGTTTAATTAAATATTCACATTTGATAAAGTTTAACGAATTTTCATTTCTCAAATTAATATACATTCAAGGTAAACAGGGACTGTGATAATATTAAAGATCCTGGAAAAGTTGTTAAAAATTGTGAGAAGTTTAAATTTATAACAACTGCAAGTGTACCAATTTTTGATAAGCAAACATCTGATTCAAAATATGGAAGAACAGCTAACTTGCTTGGTGTAGCAGGAACAGACATAAATATAAAAGATATTCGTAGATTAACTCTTTCTCATAAATTAGGAGTTAACGGCTACGGTTTTGTTGTTTCAAATAACGGATATATTATCATGCATCCGGATTTACGACCAACATTCAATAATCATCTCAAACCAGATTATAATAGTGTCGATCTCACTGAAGTTGAAATTCTCTATGACGGAAAAGGACCAAGGTTTATTTCTAAACAAAAAATTGTTCCTGATTTTCCAATTTTAATAAATAAAATAGAAACTTAACAACTGATGTTAATGATATTTTTCTATTTTTATAGACAACATAGTGAAATTATTCTGAATCTTCGTAAATCAATAATTCATCATGAAAAGGGAAGTTTAATGAATGTTCCTGTGAAATTGCACTACGATAACGGTCGCAGAGTTACTGTGGAAAGAAGAAATTATTTTTATGCTCCATTACCTGGTACTCTTTTTGGCCTTGCAATAGCTCTACCAAATTATGGCAGGAATATAATTCAAGTCAGTGAAATTTTTATATACAATTGTTAATTTGCATATAACTTCTTTCATTTAAAAATGAAAGTTATTCTTATATATGTAAAAACTTTTTTCAGATTGGTGATGAAATTGGGAGAAACCGTAAAATGAATATCACAATCTCACAGTTATTTGAAGATACCAACTGGAAAGTTCATCCTGAATGGACTTATTGTCGGTACCATTATTCAGACTTTCAGTTATTTGAAAGCCCTGAGGACGAAATGAAACATTTTTTGTATAAATTAGATAAATCAAATTGGCGTTGGTTTAAACAATATGAACATTTTAAAACTGCAAAAGATCAAAATGTTTCTAAGACTTTTTCATGCGAAGTAAAAGCGTTAAACAAAGATGATTATTACTGTGACGAAGAATTAATGCAATTATTTGTTTTTGAAGCTAAAGTTACAAAATATGTTTTTGCAAAAAAATTTAAATTTGATCATCAACAGCAAATAATAAAATTATACAAAGCTTTTGTAAGATTTATTGCAACTCATAGTGGATTGACAAGGTGGCAAAAAATAGATCCAAATTATATTTCGGAAAATGCTGAATTTGGAGAAACTTATAAAAAGACCATAAATGAACCTTGGTACAAAGGAGCCATATTACAGCACATAGTAGATCCTGATAGTATATATATTACAGGTAAAGTTTGGTATATTTTTAACACGATAAGTTTATAAATTCTAGAGGTTTTTCATTGTAACATTTAGTTTCAGGAGAAGAAAATGTGGAAACCGTTGTCACAGTAGCAAGTGGAATATTTTTAAAAGACGGTGGTTTGGAGACTCCGGTTGCTGTAACAGGTTATCAATTTCCAATTATGGCGCTATATGAAAGATTCCTCACCATTGTGACAGAATCAAACGACAAAAATTTAAATTGTGATTTTGTGTGGATAGATTGTTATTTAATCGATCATAATGGATACGTTATAATCTCAGAATCATTGAATGATACTGGACAATTTTTTGGTATTATAGAAGGTGCTGTTATGCAATCATTAGTAAATCAACAAATTTTTGAAGCAGTTGAAGTTTTTGATTATCAAGCTGCTTGTATCAGAGTGGTACTTAATTTTTTTTTTTTTTTTTTTTTTACAATTATTAATATGAAATAAATTTCTGTAAAATTAACAGTAAATTTTGATTTTGTTCATCAAAGGTAACTGAAGGTGGTGCATTCAAGATAATGAATCCTTTATTGCATTTACAAAGATTTTTGTCATGGACGATTTTACGCATTATGTGGTATTTCTCACAATTCATTCAAATACCTTTAGTAAGTGGCAAAGTACACGTAGATGAAGACGCTCCAGATGCACCTCCACCTCCGATAGAAGTTCATTATCCATATGCTTGTGACCAAAAGAGAACATTGTATGTTATGGATCAAAAAAAAGCTTCTCAAGGAAAAACAAATATATCGCAGTTTTGTTCGAGGCCATTTCACAGTCAACGGGTATATACATTGTGCAGTTTTTGCTCAAAACATTTTACTGTTCAAAATCTTAAAAAAGTTTAATTTTTTAGGTGATACACACAAATTTATTGTTCATCGCTGTTAATACAATGTATTCGAGTTGTTATGCTCGACTGGAAGTTTTGCCAATACCTATATCTCCAGCAGAATATTCTATTTATGAGGCAGATAGAACGTGTTTAAAGTTTCGATCTTTAAATGAGTTAGAACGTCGAAAATCGAAGAAATGTTTTTCCCAACATCCGGAAGAAATTGAAATTACTGCTTGTGGTGATGCTGCAACAATAATTCTACATGCGTTTAACTTTTATATTATTTATGTTAATATAATTGGTTATTTGTGATTCAATTTTTTGTATTTGTATATTTGAATAAAAATTTCTGATTTCTTTTTTCGATAAATTTATTCTAAAACAGAAAATTATGAATGGTTGTAAAAATGTTAATTCCTAAAAATAAAATGAAAAATAAAAATAATAAATTGGATTGCAACGCCGGTGATGATAAATGAAAAATACTAAGAGACACCAGTGAAACTTCAGCTCTAATAAAAAATATTTGTAAAGAAATTAAATTTATGTATTAATGATAAACAAAATTAAAAATTCCAAACGTTATTCTGTAAGTCCAACGAATATAATATGTTACAGAATAACAAAACTATCGTAACTTAACATTAAGAAATATACTCCGCGTCAAGAAAAATTCAAGCTTTTACATTATTTTTTGACGTGAAGTGTACTGTAAATTCAAAAAGGAAGAAAGTTTTAAAAAAAAAATCACACTTTTACATTTTTTGTAAGAAAAGTTTAATTTTGGAAGATTTTTCATATCATTTCTTATATATTTTCCATTTTTTTCATTTGTTTATTTCCCATAATTTTTCAATTTTTTTCTTCTATTAGATGAAATCTGTGTTATTATTTTTCACAGTATATTTTTTCTTTTTATTAATTTAAAAATAATTTTTCTCATTTACAAATATAGATATCACTTTAAATAGGTTAAGCATACTCACTGCAGTTCGAAAGAAATGGGAGTATGAAGCAAAACTTTTTGAGAATGTCTTCTTTAAGGGGGGAAATACATTTAGACTGATGAAAAAATCGATTTTATTTATTGCAGAAATCGAATCTGTGACTCAAAAGGAATATGCTGTTAAATTTTTAAGTAAAAATTCGAAGTAGTTTTGTAAATATGATCAATAGAACGATAGCGCGTCAGCGCTTAATATTTGCTCCT
>JABFPM010004253.1:0-12953 GCA_022817325.1 Idris sp. 1 HC-2018 | reverse complement strand
CGTGTAAATATTGTCTATGTATAAATTATATCTAAATGTATTATATAATGTATATTTATTAAAAAAACTTGAAACTAACAAAACGAAGAAAAAAATTTTTACTCCATACTTGAGAAAAATCTTATCCGCCGCCCTAGCTAGGGGGTGACTGAAATTCTTTTTTTTATGGCCACCTTAATGTGTACATTTAAATACTGAAAATTCAGCAGATTATGGGCCCAGTATCAAATTAATTTATCATATCATTAAGCAATAATAACTATTTTTTCACAAGAAATAAAAAAATGATAGTTAATTTTGATAATAGGCCCACAACCTGTTGAATCTTTTGTTATTGAAGTTTTACATATAAATTATAATATTACTTATAATTATATATTTTTTTTCTTTTCTCAAATTTGTTTTGTTCAGAAAAAAATTGCTACTATTTTTAATATTAGGCCCATAACTTGTTGATTTTTAAACTTTCACTGTAGATTAAAAAAAAAACTTTATCGATCACATTACATTCTCATGTTATGTTGATCGATCAATCAGAAGTCTATAAATAAAAGTCAGATGCAAATGATAGATATAACGTTGACATGAGCAAAGATATCAAATAGCGTCATCGATAAATGTATGGATAGTTATCGCACATATAGGTGTCAAGAAAAGTCCGAGTGTCATGACACTTTTTTTGATGATGACAAGACTACCGATAGCGATTTACACAACTCACATGACATAACACTTGATGTAAATGTCCATTGTTTCTGTCTTTCATAATGAGCTGCACAATTCATTACTTAAAGATTATTTATCTCTCGATTCTTAATTACGTCCGCTGCAATTTCCCGTTAGTTATTTTTAGTTGCGATGATTTCACGAGGCAAATCATGCCAATTGCAATTCAAATAAGAAAATTGTGCCATTTGTCAGATGATGTTTATATTTGACGTTTAATTGGTAGCAATATTTTATCCATCAATAGTGTATAATTGAAAGATTATACTTTCAATTAAAAGATTAACTTTTAATAACATATTAATACAAATTAAACAATATATTTTTTATTGTAAATGTTTCTTGCAGATTATGGTAAGTTTTCTTAAACTAAAAAATTCAAGTGCAGAAAATTTAATCTGACAGATTCTTAAAGAAAATAAATGTACATACTTTGTCAGAAGCGATGATTAATTTGCGTATAAGCTTGAAAAATTTAATTCAATTTAATTCTAAAATTAATATAAATTTGTTCATTAAAATTAATAATTAATTTTTAACGTAAAGATTTTTATCAAATAGAATTTCAATTGATAAATTTAAAACAATCAACAATAACTTAATTATTGCAATTATGTAAAAATACAATCGGAAATGTATAGCTTCACGATTGCCAACTTTATGTAATCATGGAAAATGACTTATATGGCACAAACAAAGACATAAAATTAAGATGATTGTTTTTATCTGGCAGTATAATCGAACTCAACTTTATTTATTACTTCCCTGTTTTGTATATGCAAAATTTATATTAACACTATTTTAACATTAATTTACTTTGTTTATTGGAAATCAATGGTAAACATTTCTCATACGATTTCATTTACAATATGACATAATACAAGTTACAAAATTTTCTATTAAAATATTTCTCAAAATATTCAATTTAAAAGTTGATAATATCACCTCATACACAAACGAAATCGCAGATTAGAATTTTCTCTCTATAATTTGAGCGCAGCAGCCTGACCGCACTGCTTCTTTTTCCATCACGAAGTCGTTGCTGAAAAGTATGTACTCCGATATGAAAAGTGAATGAATTTATTTTGTTGCCGTGGTAGAAATATGTCTGCGGAGTGTTGCAAAAGCCGTCAAAATAATAACCGGCTCAAAAATATCAGAGGCAACTTCAAAATGGCGCCAACATTGGGGCGCGCGATCCGGTTTTAAAGTCGCGGGGAATGCGACCTTGGGGCTAAGTTTAGAGGCCACAGATATGCGGATCCACGATAAAACGTGAAACTACGAGGAGATACCCAAACGCAGAACAATGAAAAATAAAATATTAATAGTTGTTACTTAAATTAAACTAAAAAAATAAACAAATAGATAAAAAAATTCAAAAGAAATCATCGAAGAATTTTAATTGAAGTATATTTATAGTAGCTTTAAATTATATTTATTAAGAAACCCCCAGTTGATCTGGTTAGTTAATTTAGAAATACGATACACAGTTTTTCTTTTTTTTCCTGCAGTTGAAAGATAAATGTGTTTGGATCCAGATACACATTAAACTTGGCAAAAAACGTTTTTTTGTTTTTTCCAAAGATGAATTAATGTACAGTATTTTACGCGGGGACTCGCTGTACACGCCACAGGATTATTGATTGTAATTCATAATTACGCAAATCAATTACACCCGTATCTCGTGAGTCATCGAAACATAATCATAACTCATGTCTGAAATAAACAACCGGTGGATAGCGTTCCAAATGAACCAATTATCTTTCTGCTACTTACATTTATATAAGCCGAAAATATATTTATATGCCAGAGCAAAAAATTAATAATAAAATTGTAAATTCAAATTGTGTAAAGAAGCCTTTTCAGAATAAAAAAGAATTAACATTCTGTACAAATAATGGATTCCACTTCCGAGTGCAAGATCAAATAAACCGGAATTAATGTCTGGCTTAAGTAACTTTACTGCACGGTAAAAAGCACTAATTCCATTAACCTGAGGCGAAGAAAAAGCTTTCAAGGTGAGTCTGCGGGTAAGAAAGAGCAGCTTTCTCACATAATATGTGCATCATCGTGTATGAGAAAGACAATATAGGTCCAACTAGACAGTCCTTTTTTTTCTCTCTCTCAAAGAAGAAAAAAAAGGTAATTGAGGGTTGGGCGTTAAAATCAACAGGCATGTAATGTAAGTTGCAGAGCGAGATTGGATCGTTGGAAATATCGTTATTTAAAGTCAATAACACTAGCCAAATGATTGGCTGGAAAATACCCGGCAAGTGTGATGCAAAGCACTACTTTTTTGCACTTTTGTTTGGAAAATTGCCCAGGTTTAATGGTCGCAGTTACCAGATCACTAACTGTTCAAACGATGCGTAAACAGATCTTCTTTTTGTAAAAAAAAAAAAAGGAAAAAAGTTGCAGTAGCCAGAGTAGGAAAAACGGCTTTATTTGAGAAAGAGAGAGAGAGAGGGGAGGGGGAGAATATTCCGAAAAAGGAGTTTAAAATGGTCGTTTCAAATTTGGAATGCCAAGTTTCTCGATGGCATCGTTCTTCGTCGTAGTTAGAGAAACGTCCAATTAGACCTCAGAAGCTCGGGAGTAGAGATACAATCACCCCTCGTGTGCGTTATAATGGTATCTTCCTGCGAGTTAAAAGTCACTACCACAAATCTTCCCTTTCAATTCCATAGGCAAAATGAAATTCCATAATTTTCCATTTAAGATCAACATATCACTCAGGAATGATATTTTTACTCACCCAACCCGTCAAATATCTCAGCGAAATAATGATCTTAATCCCGGGCAGTGTTTACCCGTAACTTGATCAGGTTTCTACCGCAGGATCCAGGAAGTTTCTTCCTATCTCCGTCCTTTTTCATTGCAGAAATGAGATTGATATTCTCCCTTTTGGTCATTTTATGTTTAATTTAAAAGTGCTTATTTGAAAAGTGATCTAACAGATTTGAGTTCAGAATTTCAAAAAAAATTTTTTTTATAATTTAAATAAGAATATTTCAAATATAAAACCTTCTTCTAACAAAATTGTATTCTATTTTTATATTATATACGAGTCCTACAGCTTATGGACCTTGTAAAATTAAATAAAATATCTCTACTGACACAAAATTGTTTAAAGTAGAAGTTAAATGTTAGTTGATTTTTCTAAATAAGTATAGATTAGATTCAAATAAACTTTTATTTTTCAAAATTCTGGCTCATTCAAACTCTATTTTCCGATTTAAATGGTCATCAATCGATAAAAGAAGAAAAAATTGCGCAGACAGGAAACGAAATTTCTCGTATGATTAGAGTTGAAACAATAGACCCGATGCGTGGAGTATGGTATTTATCCGCTGGTACAGGCCTAAGAAGTTAATTGATAGTGTCGGTGTATCCAGCAACGTCAAAGGTTCAGAGACGTGGATCGAAGGAATTCCATCTGATGGCAGAGATAAGGTGTGGCAAGAAGATAATTAAAGGAACTCGTAAAATTAAATTTAAGAGTTCAATAGCACAACATAGACACACGCTATAGTTTTATTTGGGCAATTTGCTGCACGCACAAATTCCAGCTGAATATGGGAATAGCTGGTACGCTGCAATCGAACGTGTGATTTGATCCTGGAATTCTTAACATCTACTTCCATTCTAGTAAGCTACAAAGGCAGTAAATTCTCCTAGAGTTTGACAATTACAAGATAAATAAAATTGATTTAAAAAAAAAACAATAAATAAATAACTATTAAAACTTTTTTGTTTAGACGTTATCATTTACACGATGTAAAGAAGAATTCCTTGAACTAATAAATTCCTGATAACGTAAAACATTTCAATCGCTTGCATAAAAGAGATGTACACTAATCAAAAATCAACAAAGCTTTTAAAATATTAATAACAATGTTAAGCAAACTAATACATTTAATCAGATTCCTGCGTGATCTTCAGAGTGAGATGGATTTGAACGAAAAAAAACCTTCTAAAATATACCCCTTCACTTTAATTGATCTAGATCCAATGATTCAACAATTATCGTTGTTTTCATGACCTTGCAAAGGTCATTCGATAGTTTCACGCTAACCGAAGAAACTAAATAGAAAATAAACACTTTAATTAGTGATGATATTACAACGGAATATTGTTTTTAATCGGCCCCATCTCAGGTAATAATTTATTGTTCTTTTTTTAATGACAAACATTAAATATTGTTTTTTTTTCTTCCCTTTTTTTCTACAAGAGTAAAATCTTATTTTTTATTTTGTAGAAAATATTATTAATAAAATATCGTAATTTAGAGGTTAAGAATCGATACGTTTTTGATGATAATATCAAAAACGAAGGGGGCGTCCATGTTATTGTGTTCACTGCGGGAAATTCAAATTCACTCTCTAGCATTGTTCATCTGGTTCTCACATTTAAATTGAACGGAAAAGTTTGTTTCTGTGTAAAAGTAATGAAATTAATTATTATTATTTTTTCTTGAATTGAAAACTACTTTTTTCCTGCGCAAAAAAATTGCCTCTTAGAATTACAATTAAAACGCCCGCAATTTGGTTTCGAAAAAAAAGGGCCGGGTGACAAAAAGACGCACGACATTCTCCCACGGTGTAGCTCGCGACGTGGTTTTTTGTTCGTCGAAAAGCGGCAGAACAATGTCGCGTTTTTTGTCGCGGCATTTTCCAGATTGTCACGTGTGTTGCGTGCAATGAACTCGCGCGCTGTGAGGTCATTTTAAGGACTCGGCGCCAAGCATTGTCCCTTCAGATCGGCGTCGTATTCGCGAACAAAGACTCACGCCTGAGGCCGAACGAGTGCAAGCGAGACGCCGCGCGCGGTTTCTTCGCCGAAGAAGCGTCGACCGGTCTCCCCTCTCCTCCCGCCTTATTTTCTTGGCCCCGCAGCGGAGAGTTATGGCGCGGTATCCGTGCAGGGCAGGCTCCCTTCGGCTGTAAGGCTATCCTCGATCAGAAATGGAATTACGATCCGATCTTTTTCTGTCCCTTTTTTCCGGCTTTTCTTGCCGATTCGTTTTCAGCCATTTATGATCACAATTTTGAACCAGTGGGTGTCGTGGTAATAATTTTAAATTTTTCAACAAGATTTTTTTCATTTTGTCAGCGACTTTTTTTAAGGAGATTTTTAGGAAAGCAGAAAAAATTCAATAAAGAGCGATTTGAAGTCTGTCATCTGCGGGTGGATAAAAGAGGTGAGTAAAAACACTAAATGTTGACGAAAAAACACTAAAATTAGGCAAGGCAAATATTAAAAAAAAAAATTAAGAAAAAAGTCAGTTAAAATGTACATGGATGGTTTATTAATGCTCGTTTAATATAAATATCTTATAATAGATAATTTTTCAACTAAAATGTAAGGATAATTAAAAAAACGTGACAAAAATGTGTCTTTAAGTAATAGTTAAATTTGTGAATTAAATTTTTCACTTACAATTCAACTATTAATTAGTAAATTTTTGTTACAAATTTTGTTATTTGCTATGCATTTAAACTCATAGTTGTTGACGATATAAAAAAGTTAAGTGAATTCGTAGCTATTATCACAAGAAAACAAATTCACTGGAAAATATTTTATTTGTGCAATTTTGTGACTAATTCAGGTGGCGCTCAAAGTAAAAAATGTATCCACAATTTATATAGAAGACTTCAAGTACTAGGCCTATAACCTGTTGAACTCAAACAGAAAATAAATCTCTGGAATTTCAAATATTTTAAATTAAAAATGTACAAGCAGTACATAAAATGTAACTTTTAAAACAAAAGAAAAGGCAGGAACTCTCAACCTTTTTTGAAAGCAACAAAAGCAGATAGAACCCAATTGCACTGATAGAAATGTTTAAATGTTGATTTGAAAAGCAAAATAGATCTTGGGGTTGATTTTTAATAATTATATGGTCGCGGGTAAAAAAGTAACAGGATTTACGGTGACTGTAGCTCCTTAAAAAGATGGCATCACACAATTCCCGCGGCGATGCTCGGTTTCTCGATTGCGAAGGCCGATCTCGGTGTTGGGTAGTGTAGGTTCGTAGGTCCCGCGGGTTCGCAACACGTCCTTAACCCTCAAACACATGATATACGATCCCCGAGGAAAATTGCTCTTTGCGATTATCTCAAATTGATATATGTGCGAACATCACAGCGTTATACTTTTATCCCACGTGTAAATTGCGAGCATGAATAATAATAAGTTTTTGCATCCATCATACTCAACTATGTACGATCATTACATTTTAATGAACACGTTTTGTTGTCTGGTTAGTGCTCGTCAACCAGTACTAAATTCAATATATATACGTATACGTATATCTACACATACGCGTCAGCGCTTAAGCTAATATTTGCACAAATTTTTGCGCTCATCATTGCGAAACCGAAACGGGTTAACTCGAATCAAATAGTAGATAAAGTGATGCAATGCAGAGACATAACAGTTTACACTTTTACGTTACAGTTATTATTATTGCTCTTGGTTTTATATGTTGGAGCGAAAAATTTGGCGTAACATGACTTCCTAGAGTTGTTGTCATTATGAAAATGTTATAACGGTCCTGATAACGGGGTTGTAATTGTAAAAACAAGCCACTACGATCGATGTACAAAGGACTCTGCCGCAAAACATAATTTTTGTTTTTGTTTCAACTTCTGGTGCCAGACACGTTCATTGACCCTGAATCTTTTATCTCGGCGATTAAATTTCGTATGCCTTTTTTAGTGCAAGAGTTCAATAAACTTGGACACAATTTTTTGTATATTAAATACTCTTTCATAAAATAATTAAATTTCATAAACGAAAATGCAATCATGGTTAATTAAAATTTAGACAAATATATTTATGTAAATTCATTTGTCATTAGACCCATAACCTACTGGACCAAAATTTCTAAATTTCTAAAAGAATGAATATGTTGAGTCAAGTTGTAAAAACATAAAATTAATATACTTTTCATGATAGAAAGTACAAACTGGTGCATTATTCACGATAAAATATTATTTATGGAATGACAAAGGCTGAAAGTGAAAAAATGGTCCATAATTATTAGTGGCTTTATAGTTCGTGCTCTGTTGGCTATCGAGTATAATGCAAAGCAGAGATCGGTATAATAATTGTACAAGTTTTTTTTTCATCCAAGGCCGTTCTTGCATTTGTAATTCACTTTCGCCCGGAACAATCTCATTTTATGGGCGCTTCGCGCGTTTCATTTTTGGCAATCGAGTGGGCAACAAGATTTAGACACCAATATTTTATGGGCAGCAGTAAATTTTTCGATTCGCGCCTTACACGGTGCAAGATTGTGTAACTCTTGCGTGGCTCATAAAATGTCGATCTTATCTGAAAAACGTTGTACGACTTTTCGTGAAAGCGAAATAAACACATAGTGATTCATGCTTATTTTTTTATTCTGTCTTTTTTTTAAAATAAAATAATTTCAAAGTCAATTTTAATGAATGAAAGGACTTCATGCTTGATTAATATGCGTTATCACTTTTAAATGCTTACGCAGCTGCAATTTTTCTTTAATGCAGACTGTGGGAATTGTGAAACTAAATAACTCATATCGCCGCTGATATTAATGCTTTTGTTCTTAACAAAAGATATATCTCATTTAACTTTTTTTTGTAAACAAATATTGTAGTAATTTGTAGTAATATTAAATACCAAGTCATCAAGATAAATATCAAGGGCCGCATGCGGTTTCAAGTATATAGCATATATCTATATATTAAAATGTCATTATATTTCAATACTTTTGTGTACAAAAAATTTGCATGTTCTGCAACTAAAAAAAATTATTTTCTACGATAAATCAGCATTAACTGAAATCTTAATTCCATAAATCTCTCGTCTCAATTAAAATATTCCGGTAAAAATGTTTTCCCTGAAATTGCGCGGTCTTGTTCTAAATCTATCGTTTACATTTTTGCATAGCGGACTTCCGCAATTAAAACGAGAAAGTCACGCGAGTCGTTACTGCAGGGTGTCTTGAAAAAATGACGGAAAAAAATCGTGAAAGAAAAAAGCGCTGGCGATGCTTTTATGCAAATGCTTCGACGCGCGGGATTAATGTCGGTAGTCATGCCCATTTATTGCATTCGCTTTTGCCGTAACACCGAGAACGGTGACTGTCCTTGGTCTGGCCTTGCTTATATACGTCGCGCGCATATAGTCCATTATGCGCTACTTTAACTATATCGCAATATCGTCTACAGTTACCAATATCGGCGGCTCGCGATTCACGTTCTGCAAGTCGATTTCGATTCGAGTTGCATCCGATAAATCATTTTGTTGCCGAGTCCCGCAACGTAATCCGTCAGCGGCTTTTTGCCACGGCTAATCACAGTAATAATCTCATTATCCGTCACTTTATCGTAATCCGCGGAATTAACGCAATCATTTTCTAAGGATGATATCGAAAGTTCGTCATTTAAGAGATCGCTGTTTAAGGGCGGTTAATTAGTTCACTCCGTTTTACAATTAATTAACGCAATTTATTTGTAATTTATTGAAAAAATTAATTTAACATTGTAAGCAAAATTCGATTTCAAATATAAAACTTTATATTACTTTATTTAATTAACTAAATATTTTATTAAGAAGAAACAACAGGTTATGGACTTAGTACCCATAATAATTTTATCACACGAAAAAACTATTATGTATATATATGTTTTTTAATTAATTTAGATATATATTCCAAATAAAAAAGGAATTAGTTTTGATATTAGGACCATAACCTGTTGGACTCTGACTTTTTACATATTCATTTTTAGAATACTACGGATAATATGTAAAAAATGAATATGAATGGATATTTCATTTTACAAGGATTTTTATAGAGAAAAATATTTTTAATTTTTAATTTAAGTTAAATTTACGATTAATTATCAAAATGAATACACTTTTTTTTTTACTTTTCAGATACGAATTGAATTCGCATTAAAGTAATGGCATAAGTGTTTACTTATTATGTTATCGTAATTGAATTAAGTATATTGAGGAATAATTTTCAAATAATGTTATCATTGATAGCGCACATAAAGCAATTAAAATATTGATAATTAAGAAAAAAAAATTATGCATTAAGGTTTTTTATTGGTATATATTGAAAATTGTTTATCAATGGAAAATATAAAGTGTTAACCGGTTTAACACGAAATGGCCCGAAAGTTATTTTAAATGCGAGAAAAACGCGACATATCAGAGTTCAAAACGGGATTATGACAAGACCATTTAATTATCTATATATGGAATAAGTACTGTACAACTATTTCAAATGAACTCTCCGTGACACAAACAAATATTATATTCGATTTTGAAATTGTAGCAAAAATTTATATTATTCCCACGATCTAGTGAGACATTTCGAGTTATTTCTGGTTCAATGAATAAATTTGATTTAAATTATTACATAAAGGTTTTTAACTAGGCATTCAAATGTCATTGTACTTTCTTAACTCAAATTAAGAATTGTCATTTTTATTTAAACAAAGTGTATATTAAAATTATTTAACTTTTTACTTAAATAAAATTAAACATTTTATATATTATTAAAGATTATAAAATTAAAATATTATTCCAAGTAAAATGTTTTCAGCTCAAGAAAAGAACTCAAAATAATTAATAATTATTACAGATAAAAATCAATTGAAACTTGTTCCTCATTACCAAGTCCCTTATATAGTTACTTTTTTGTTACATATGAGCTCACATTACAACTTAATAAAATCCTCATTACATCATAAATAACATTGCAAATTCTGATACATTATTGCCGCCGGGAATCGTGTGGGAATTTGGTTTATCAAATCATAATATTTCTTTTCTTTTATACAAGATGCGATTGGAACAGAGTTGCGTAAGGCTAACTTTGTTTTTATGTCTGATTCTTTAGAAGAGTTTTTTTTAAATCGCATTTTTAATTCAAGTACACGATGAAACTTGTATCACCAGATCTGGCACACCGTGTGTGGTGTCAAGGCTGCAAAACTTTAAAAGGCATATCTATTTGGATTACTCCGCCTATATGAAAATCCCACTTATCGGTAGTAAAAAAGAAAAAAAGATGTATCATTCAAGATTGACACTAATTATTATTACTGAGCGTTGCGCAATTTTGTTTTTTTTTTTATCATGTAGCATCACAATATAATATAGTCATCATTTAATTATCACCGTGACATCAAAATCGTTGTTGACTATTTATAGAAAATGCGTGTGAGAAACAAAACCTTAATTGTCGTGCGAACTTAATTTATAAACTAAGTTACAGCGAAGGACAAAAAGATAATCTTTGATTTTATATTAAAAAAAAGCAAAAATACACGTACAATCAAATGCGCATTATATAATTTAAATTCATAAAGTTCTCTCATTGGAATTAAAACTGTCTTGGGATTTAGAAAAATTGCTTGTTACATTTAACATAAATTTGTGGATTTCATATATATGTGGACTTTGAATTATGCATGGCACCATTAATCTCAATTTCTCTTCACAGAGAATATACTTGCAGTAAATTCGCAGATTTATCTGCTCGGATAACGTGTATCGCAACGGGTTGCGTTAAGCGATTCGATAGCAGGCATTGTCTGAAATGAGCAGAGATATCTCAAGAGAGGAAACAAGAGAGGTGAAAGTCGGACAGTTTTGTGTATATACTACACACAATGCCGATCCTCGGCTACGTGTAAACATCCGATGACCGCGTTGGACACATCTTCGAAATCCTTTCTTCTTTCTCACGGCAACCCCTCTCACTTATGCGACGCTTTCAATTTTCATGGAAAGTTGCACAATTTGAGACCAGTTTTCCTGCTGACCAAATTACTCTTAACGAGTGAAAATTACGTTCCAATTGAACTCTCTTTAGCAAACATTTTCAATTTCAATTTCTCGTCTTTAGAACTTTAATGTTCCAATTATGAAAAACAAATTGTTATAAAAAAATAAATTGTTAAATGAATACTGAAATTATAAAAAGCTAATTAAAATGATACACAATTTGATAAATTAATAATAAAATTGTAAAAAAACTTCATAAAAATTACATAACAATGGTAATTAGGGCCAGAAAAAAAAGTTACGTTATGTAATTAAATAATTAGCAACCTTGACAGTCAGAACGGGATTTAATTATAATTATCCGCTATTTATTTTGAGCAAACTAAATTTGTTGAGATGGAAAGGCAGTTTGAAGGAAAAGTCGTGTGTTATTATAAGCAGCAGCAGACAAACAAATTACTTGGCTTTTAGACCTGGGCTCATTAAGCGACTAATCCGCGTAAAACGTGTGTCAAGATGTTCGCAGAACAGAGTCCCATCTTTCGGTGAATTACATTTTACGAGAAAGTTGCGACACACAAATTTTGCGGCACGCTTTCCATTCTCTATCGCTCATTTGAATAATCATATTAGAATTCAAATACGCCTTAATTAATTCAAGAGAAGCTTTTATTTTTTCATTGTACTTTTTGTAAATACAATGAAAGAGTTGTGTAAGAGGCAATTGTGTGATCGGGCATAATAATGAGATTTATTTTTTTGCCATCTCTTACGTTATTTAAGGTTTTCTCAAAACTTTAAAATAAATAATTTAAGGGAGAAAAAAACAAAGTTTCACAGACTTAAAGCGATAAATGCTTTCCATGAAAATCCAGTAGAAGAAAAAACTAGCCACGATCAAGTTTTTGATATTGTAGAAAAAGGTTTGCCATTGTTTGAATTTTTCAACAGGAATCCTTTACTAGTTCCCCTATTTGAACACTAGTCAAGGACAAATAAAATTGCAAAAGGTATAGTTAAAGGCATATAGACTTAAGATATATATATATATAGGAGCGGCATATAAAATAAATTGACCTGATAAATGAAATAAACATTGCAATTGAAATGTACGAGTCAAATCAATGAAATTGTATTCAAACATATATTTATAATCTAGAGCAAAAAAAAGAGAGAATAATTTATAAGATATATTCTATCAGAAAATTTTAATCGCTTGACATCTAAATTAAGATGCTTTAGTTTTGATGTTAGTTTTATCAGTTGAGTTTTGTCAATTTTTTTTTAGTTTTGTTAGATATGCATTAAACATACGAGAGCAAATGTATAATATCGTTTTGAGTCACCTTCGGCTAATGTATGTTTATAACGTATTCATTTATGACAATCGCTTTGCAGATGTATAATATACAAGCACAAGCGCCGATTCATTTCGG
>JABFPM010004252.1:0-12953 GCA_022817325.1 Idris sp. 1 HC-2018 | reverse complement strand
CTTGTAAGTGAAAAGATAAAAGCTGTATACTTGATTCTTTATTTATATTATACAGAAAACACTAATTCAAGATAATTATTGTTTTTATATGCAAATCTGTTATATGGAATTTCAAAAACCTGAGTAACTTAATAAATGATCAACTCAGATATAAAGCAAAATTACATCGGTTATGCTTAAAAACAAAATTTAAAAAAACTAAATGAAGCAAGACTTTGTAAAATTTTAGTTGTTTTGTTACTGTGAAATCTCTTGCAAATATACGGAAGTATTTAAACAACAGGTAAATTAAAGCATGCAACCCAATCGTTTTAAGTGACAACGGTATTCCCACATGGGTAGTTTTCAAGTTTATCAAAGAAACTTACTCTTCAACTCTAAAGACAAGTATTTCCGTAAACAATCATTATATACGATATTAATGTCTTTAGATATCATACAACTTTCTTATCTAAATATCCCCTGACATTAAATAAAACATTTAATAGCGATATCTTCACATTTATGTAAAATTTCAATCTGCGAGAATCATTAAAATCATCTTTCTCTGAAATTTTAAATTACACCAGAAGTAATTCCAGTGAGTTGAATGATTCAAAGCATTTCTTATATTTATTTTCAGAGAGCCACATTTCGTGATAAGTGAGTCGCATCCAACCACAAGTACATCCTCAAATGAAGCAGTTGAATCCTTCTGGATATTACGCCGGGTTAGGGATATAACCTCGCAATTTTCACGATGTAATTTTATCGTTGCGTACTGAGGCAAAAAGCAAGGTAAGACGAAACCCAGTCGACGAATCGTTTTCGCAGACTGAGAAAAAAATAATAAAAGAAAAGTAACGTACACGTCTGAAAAGTTGCGCTGAAATTATTTATTAGAAATTTTCATCCAGCCCGTGGCATGAAATATACAACGTTCAATCATTGTTTGCAACTGTACACCATTCCGTTGCACCTTAATGCGAAATAATTCTTTTCTGGTGTTAACAAAAAAAACGCACAAATGCACAATAATAAAACGGGATTTAATAATCCTCGGAAATGATGTGCACAATCAGATGTTGTTACTATGTATCAACTAAATTTCCGAGCTATATGATTAAGTCGAGTAAGCTGAAGCTTTGCCGTATGAAATAATATACGACCATGTGTGATTATACTTTTATACACAAGAATCCATAGTGAGCATTTATCTTATGTTGAGTTAGGGTGTGCGAATACAAAAGTAATTACACCTTTCTCGTCGGATAATTCATTTTCATAAAATATATTTAGTATTCGTTGCCAGAACTTTTGTTTTGAACATTGAATGATTTTGTTAGACACAAATGAATCAATAAATACGACACATTGTGTTTGTGTCTGTATGTGAACATTCAATTATTTCAATCGAACGTTGTTACGCATTCTTAGCATTTTTATTGATTGTAAAATTGCGATGCACCAATATATGAAAAACAAACAGAATACGAAATAGATTGTTCTGAACGTCTGTACTGAGTAGGTCAAAGCCGAAGAGATAAGCTGTAAAGTAGAAGAGAATTATATTGGAAAAGAGCTTTGTCGCTTTATCACTTGTCGGGGCGACAACAAACGTTTGTGTACAACGTATGTACAAATATTCTGCTTCGCAGAGCATCGCACACCAAACGCTCTATAATGTAAAATACATTTTCTGCGTTATCGTTACTATGAATTTGCTGTATTAATTTCACTGTTTATATCAAAGAGCAGTGTTCAAAGAGTTTTTGATAAAGTATTCATGCCGCTGGTTGTATTTTTATAGACTACAGTTTATAATCAAATAAAAAATATTGCTCATAACATTTTATCAAATATGAGTTCATGCTAATTTATTTATATAAAGTGTTCTTTGATTTGTTTTATCAGCTTGATACTTTTTTTATTTGTAGAAGATAACAATTTTATGTATACATGTGTCGAGTGGAATTTATTTATTTTAATTTACAAATTGTCGACATCTGACTTTAATTTTTCTTAATTATATATCATTGCTCGGGAAAAGAATTTTAAAAATACCTAAAAACCCAAACAGATTTTAAATAGTTCAAATTATGAGATATTAAAATTATTTCTACCAAGGTTATGAGTGTTTTTGATATTATAAGATTCAACATTAAGGCATTATAAGTAAATAATCATATTTTTCTTAATCTTTGTTTTTAATTTAATTAACACGTTTATTATTGAAAATAAAAATGTTCTCTTTTATTTAAATTAACAAACGCTTTTGATATGGCTAAGGAATTAATCTTCATTTTTGTTCAATACAAAGACATATCTTTTGATTAATTAACTGGTATCAGAGTTTCATTTCAGTTATAAAAAAGATCTAAGTTTTAAGAATATTTTTCTAATAATTTTTTTAAAGTTCATCAGATTAACAGATTAGAAAAATATTGAAGAATTGTAACGAAAAAAATCTTTTTTACATTTTAAAGTGTAAATAAAACTTTTATCATGAGTACAGCTTCTGTTCATCGAATGAAACATTTTTAAGAGTTTTTTTTTCCTTTTGAATTCAAACATATCTTCAGTTCTACTCATTTTGCTATTCACAAGAGTTACATTTTTCATAATCGAATCCTTTTGAAATTTTCACTGAAGTGCTCGCAAATTTATCCATACAATTAAACAACTAAAGTATTTATCAAGAAAACAATTTGATGAAAAAAATGTAATACGTCGGACAAAATAAATAACTTTAGAATTGATAATTTATAATATTCAGTGGTCAAAAAGGTGTGAACCATTAATTCTTCGAGATTAATTTCTCCTCTTGACTGAGAAACGCACGAATAAAAGCGGAAAGACGAAAAGTTGGATAATAGCAATTAGAGCACCAGTTTCAGCGCTAGCTTATCGCGATCTATTCTGAAGGAGAATCCCACACGTCGAATCGTTCGTCGTAATTGAATCGACTGTAATGCGTCACTGCAGAATATCACGCGGACGAACGCTTTACAGTCTTGCAAACCTTTCGCCAATATACTCGACCATACTTTTCAAATAATTATGAAATTGTGATAATTAAAAAAGCTTTCTTTTATGAATCGATTTTTCTTCATTTAATTAATTTTAATTGTTCGAATCATTGACTTTGCGGAAGAAAAAGGAATTCATGTTCTTTATTAAAAGACCATTTAATTTTAATAAAATTTGTGTAACTTCAAAGCCATTCAATTTGATAAAGATATTAATTAAATATTTAATAATATCTTGGTACAATTGATTTCAATTAAACGAAATGAAATTTAAAGGCAATTGGTTATATTAAATTTCATTTACGTTGATGAATAATAAATGTTTTTTATATAGTAAATTATTTCTTAGTATAAAAATCAAAATATATTTTTAATTTTCTGTCAATTACTAAAATTCATTGAATAATATTTAATTATTAGTTTTCAGTAGTATAATAATTATAATTTAAATCATATACCAATCGATATAAGTCTACGGGTTTTTAAAATTTTATTTTTCTTTGAAAGAATATTCTGCAAAATATTTTCAAAAATAAGAGACTGTAAATTGGTTGGCAAATTTGTAGACAAAATTATACAATTGCAAAAAGACATACTATTTTGTCAGAACCTACGAGGGCTGTTAAATACTTTCTTTTAAAAAAGTCTTTTTATCTTTTGCGATAAGTTTATATAAATTTAATTTTTCGTCCTTTTTGTACTATAAACGTCGGGAAAACTTAATTTAAAAATTCTTTACGTTTAAATTTAACAAAAAGCGAACAATATAAATGATGTAGCAAAGCAGTCTGCTATGTACATTTTGACGCAGATAATATAATTTAAATAAGCGGAGAAAAAAGTAAAAGTGAAAATGTCCATTTTTATTTTCGTATCATCGTAACGGTAAAAGCATGCCGACGTTCGCACACTTTGCCATCGATCTTCGTTAGATGTGTACTAAGCTTTTCAGGATTAGCTCGCAACAAGACTAGTCGCGTTTGCCTGAGTTAATCGCCTGATAACCACCGATACAATCCTGGCCCCATCCCTTCTTACGTGCCCGTATTTATATACAGTCAAGCTCATGCAAGATACCCAACGTCTACTTAAATTCACTTTAACTATTTACCACTTTCGTGTCGTTTATTTCATTAGTTTTTAGAATTAGCGTCTGTTTTATTGCTTAATCGTAACTGCAAGTGCTCTTTCAAAATGTTGTCAATATTTTTATTAATTTAAATATCTTTTAAATAGTTTCCTTTTTAAGAATGAAATATAATGCAGAATTATGATATCAAGACAAACGGTAGTTCGTCGACGCCAAGATAAGCAGAAAAATGTTTATTCAAAAAGACAACGAAAAATACCATTCAAAAAGGCGACGACAACTGCAATTCAAAATTCTACATATACATATATAATTTTGTTAAAAATTTTAAATTTTACTAATAAGAAATATATATATTTTTTTTAATTTCAATATTAACAATTATGAAAATTTTTGATTTTGAATAAGTTTTTTCTTGGCAAAATTTAATATCACTATTTTTTGCCAGCAAATTTTAAATTGAAAATATTAATGTAAGATTTTTTTAGGGATATAAATAAGGAAGGTGCAAACATTTACGAAATATGTTTTTGAGGGAAATTTTTTTGGGGTAATAAAATTTCTGCGCAATCTTAGCGTAACCTTTACAATGAAATTGTTTTTAAGATTAATGTTATAAACAATTGTATCAATTTAATCGTAAAATGTGTTACAAAAAAACACATTTTTGTATTGACATATTTTTAACACGTGATTATAAATTTAATACATAAGGTTATGATGGTACTCAAGGGTTGGCAATTGCGCACTCCCTATAAGGGTTCGCAAGAGTTTCACATGTTTTTGAAGAATGCCAAAGAATTTAAGTATTTTTTTCAAGAATTCCAAAGATTTTACGGAGTGCACAGAGAATTCCCGGGAGTTTCCGAGAGTTTCAGAGAGTTTATAAATAACAAAGACAATCAAATATATATATTATTCGGTTTAAATTTTTTTTTTAAACATGAAAACCGAAGTGTCTATTCGGACATATATCCACAGCAAATATTGACATATGTGAACATATGTGGACATGTGTGGACATATGTGAAATTATGAAAAGTGTACATAAGTGCACTTATGTGTACATTAGAGTATCCAAGTGTGTACATTAGAGGACAAATGTTTTTTAAAGTGCACTTAAACGCACATATGTGTACATAAGTGTACAAAATATTGTGTGTAAATTAGTAAAAATATGTTAAACTAAAACAAATATATTCTTTTTTTACATTTCTTTACATTTTTACTCCTATGCTATGAGTACCAAAATAAACATAATTGTGTTTAAAAACACATCATACCAGCTATTAGCATAATAATTTGAGTAGAGATATAATTATATACATTAAAAAATAAATTTACATTATTTAAATATTTAAAAATTATATTAAAAAACTCTCAAAATGTTAATTTTCAAGAAATTATTTAACAAAACATTACGTTGTTATTCATTTCACGTAATATTTTATTTTATGATATAAATGTAACTTTCCGGGAAAAAAAGTCCAGGTCTGATCAGACCTGAATTTTAACTGGATTTTAAACATTTGAGTCTGATCAGATAAAAAAATTGAGCATGCTCAATCAGACTCAATATATTTTCTGTATATAATTGAATAAAACTTTGTCTGATCAAGTATTTCTCTTCAGTCGAACACGTTTCCTGCTATTAAAACGTTGAATTAAAACTGTAAGTTTGAAAAATGACATATAATTGCATGAGGTAGAAGTTAAAAAGAAAATTAAACTCAAATAAAACAATAAAATAATTATGAATCAGTTTATTAGTTCCTTATGTATAACTTAACATTTTTTGCTAATAAATTATTTTTCGGAACAAACACATTTTTATGCAATCTTATGTTCACTTTTTTAAAACTTTACATTGTCATTTATGCCCCATATATGTCCCGTATATGCCCCATATATGGCAATCGTTGTATATATTTGACATAAATGTTCATAAATGCAGTCATATATGAATTTTTACTTGGGTTCACTTATGTACACACAATATTTTGTACATTTATGTACACATATGTGCACTTAAGTGCACTTTAAAAAGACATGCTTCCACTAATGTACACATTCGTATGCACAAATGTCCACAATTGTTGTGAATATATGTGCGAATAGACACTTCCTTTGTTTATATTTATTTATGAGCTAATCACGAATATAGATTATTGAAATGTTGATTCTTATCTCTACGACAATTAAATATTCTGAACTTAAGATGTTTGCAGATGTTTTAAAGATGTTTTTAGTTTCTTGAAACAAAAAATTTTCAAGTATATTTTATGGAAAATGTTTTTTATGATAAAAACATTGTTTAAAAAGATACAATTTCCATTTTCGAAAACGTTTTTATAAAAATAATATGAAAAAAGTAACTTTTAATAACATAAGATACAAAATATGTTTTTTTGAAAATACGCTTATAACTGCAAAACGCAAAAAAAACCGTTTTAACATCTTAAATAAAGATATTTGCTATTGCTGTGTGGTCATAAATAAGCCGTACAATTCCGAAGGGTCATGCGTTTATACTTTTATGCGTAAATACTTTTTTAAACCGAATAATGTATATATTTGATTGTTTTTGTTATTTGTGAACTCTCTGGAACTCCCAGGAATTCCTGGTGCACTCCGAAAAATCTTTGGAGTTCTTGAAAAAATACTTAAATTCTTTGGCATTCTTCAAAAACATGTGAAACTTTTGCAAATTCCTATAGGGAGTGCGCAGTTGTCAACCCTTGATGATACTTTTTCACAACACTGATCGAATAAATTAGTAAAATTCAAAAATTATTGGCCTTTCTTCTTTAATTTTATTTTTTTATATTTTTAGTTTGTAAACTCCAAGGAATTGAACTCCGGCCCTTACTATTGTAACGTGTAAAAAGCAAACGCTTTGACCATAACATTATAGACAATTCCTATGAGTTTCGAAATCTACTGTGTTAATAAAACTTGATTACAATTTGATGAGTAAAATTTCGTGAAGCAGAATATCGTACCAAGTACTAGAAATGTTCATAAAAAGTATTAACAGTATGTAAAAACGTTCTAATGCTACTACTACTTTCTTAAGAATCAATATAATCGCCAACATTATCTTATGCACTTAGAATATAAATACTGATTAAACTTTTTTTAAGCACATTTTTCTCCGTGTAAATTAAGGCTTTTGTCTTGAATAAAATAATAAAATTTAATTTAAAATTCACAATAACAACATTTTAATGGGCTCAATTTTGGCCATAATCACATATATTATAAGAGTTGAATTTATGGATTCCATAACATTGAATTTCTAAGCTATATCATATCAGATCTGATTTAATCAAACCCAATTAGTTCTAATTAGATTTGATTGCAACTAATCATATTTAAATTATATCGGATTGTGTAAGACATTTTCTCAATAAATGCTAATTTTGTCAGATTTAATTAAAGATCGTCTTACGTTTATTTTATGTATCTAATTAAAATAGAAAATTTATTTCATAACGTGAATCTCAATTTATTTTTCTATTAAATTTATATATATATTTTATTAAATTTGAAGTTTTGAAGTCTTGACATTCCGTTAGAATCATGTAAACTTTGTATAATAGGTGAATAACGGTTATAGATTTACATAAAATTCATGTAACCCTTATGCAAAGTATGTAGTTTCATAAGCGTTGCGGTTACGAGAATATTCAATCAACATTTTGAAATTCGTAGTGTATTTAATCTATTATAATTGTTTATTGCTTTGATTGAAATAAAAGTCAATTTTTATAACAAAATTTCAACTTCACTACGCGTTCGATAAAACTTTATCTTCAGTAGTTTTCAATTTCTTAATTTTCTTCTATTGAAAATTATAATTATATTTATAAAATATAAATTTCAAATGTTAATAATAAGCAAAATTAAAATTATTTAAACTGCAAAAACTAGAATACGGTAATTTTTAAATCTTCAATTTATTCTACTTTGCTCGTTTTCATAGACATTTGATTTTAATAAAAAACTGTTTTTCATTATGATTTTAAAAAATAGTCCTGTTGCGTACCTGCGAAATACCATTACTGTTTTCGCAACTTGAAAATCTCATAAATCAAAATATATTAAATATAACCGAACGTAACTGCGATTTTTACATAATTTACAACATCGTATTTAAAAAACGTGAATATACATTCAACCACAATTTTAATATACCTCTATTTATTTCACTCCACAAGTTACAATTTCTTCACACTTCTTTCTCTACTTTAAACTATTAATATTTCACGATACTGGCATTTTTAAATGATTATCTCTTAAAAAAATTACCATTATTTAGATTATTATATATTTTTAAACTTGATGCAAGAAAGCAAGATATTCTCATCTTGTTGTAAATGTTTTATCAAACTCAACGTGACACAAAATAATATACAAAAATCACAGGAATTATAACTCTAACGCTCGGCTTTTTATTACACCGTGCATTTCGCACGAAAATTGAAACAGTTAATACAGCGGGAATGAATAATGTCTTACGTGCACATTTTCCGTCAGAACGAAATGAATTTTACGTACGTTATATAACACGTACACTTTTTCCTCCTTTACTTTTTTCTTCTTCTTTAATATATGTTTACACCGATAAAAATGGGACCCCATACTTTTATCCTTCTGATTTATTCTATTTTGAATAAGTACGAATTTCTATTATCGAACAGAATATTTCAATTTCGTTTAGGGCAGCAGGATAAGCGGGTGGCAAATATTCAGTACGTGTCTGATGCATCGTGCACGCACTGTAAAAACGTCAGTTCGGAGAAAAGGACTGAATTCGTATCGACGGAAAATCAAAAGAGTTTCCAAGCCAACGATTTTGAACTGTCCGACAGACCGCAAAACTCGACCGTAGGAAAAAGATAAAATTCGAGATAAAAAAAATAGTGATAAAATGAAAAAGTTATGTAAGTGGAGATGTGCGCATAAACGTATTTTCTTAGTTCTGCGCAATTCTGTCGGCTGAATACTTAAAAGAAAGGGCGAGCTCAGTTTGAATTGTAAAACAAGTGCAATATCAAACTCCAAGCATTTCTCCTTGCCAAAGACGTGTATCTCTAGCATTCGCGGTCATATCATTAAATGCGAATTGCCTACTGCTATGGCTTACGTCACGGTTTTGAAAATGAATAAAAGAGAAAAACACATGTAATTTTTAAGTATTTACTTTTTGAATTGAAAATTAATAATACTGTAGTATAGTTATTTAATTTTTAAAACAACGTGTCAATTTACATCAAATCTTTCGTTTGAAAAAATTTTTTGTAAAATGTCAATGCTAATTGCGTATAATATTTTAAATTATATTATTATATTAAATATACATTTTAATATGAAAATGTATTTATTAAAAGCTTTGTTTATTATATATCTCGTCTACTTTTATTGTCATCGTTGTAAAAATTATAAGACTTTTCACATTCATAATCTTCGCTAAATTAATTTCCTGTTTAATTATTTTATTATTTATCTTAATTCTCAGTTACACTACGTATTTTTACGTGCTTTTTTTCTACAAAATCTCCCTCGCCGACGTTTCACAGAAATTGTATGAATTAGGTGTCACAGTGTATAACACAACTTCTGCATTTTTTCCCCCGAGTCCAAACCTCCTCCACCGGTTAACGTAGAAATGACGCATGCAATTTCAAAACTCTTTGATTCTCCCTCTGAATCCTTGAGGAGTTGAGGGTTTAAGATTGTAAAATTATTAATGACCGTTTTTATATTGTTTTTATATTGTCGGTCTAAAACAAAAATAATAATTTCTTAATTCCCATATGTATATATATTTATCCTATAAAACCAAAAAGGTTTTGATTCCCTTCTCACTTTTACACATTTGTACCCACGCAGAATTTTTAAACTTTGGACCGACTTTGACAGTCGATTATACGTCAGAACTAATGTTAACAAACGACGGTCAAAGTCCAACATCATTATAATGTTATTATGAATTTTGTTTAAAGGTGAGATTGACCTATATAAAAAATGTTATTTTACCAACGTAAATTGAACGTTCATACGATGTCGCCACATTACTACGCTCATTACAATGTAAAATAAACCTTAATATGACGTCGCGACATTACCATGCTCACTGAAGCGTAAAATAAACGTTTAAATTTAGCGTTTTTTCGACCTTGATATGCATTTAAGCATATCAGATCTAAGAAAAACCTTATATATAATCTTAAAATTTGCGACAATTATCAACATTTATCACAATCACCGATATTTATAATAATAGTTCAATATTGATACTTTCGAATTTAATACGCGGTTACCTTCTTTGACGCTTCAGTAAGAAAATTCTAAACTGTAATCCTTGATTTCCGATTTCTGCTTATCAATGCACTCGCGGACAAAGCTAGTATTTCAACGGGAGAGTAGATTTGTACACATAATATTATTATTAATTTTTTAAGTACAAATAATTTTTTAGGATAAATTTTTCCATAGTTTTGCTAACGAGAAATACACGAACCGTGACTCTCGATGAGATATTCACAAATCGTGAAACTCATTTTTTATATTTGATAATTTGTTTTAATTTTTAATTATGTTATTACATTTAAATCTTTACATAGTTATCTACAGTGCGTTGCTAAAAAAATTTGTGTGTGCCAACGATTAATTCGATTTTAAATATCATTGTGTTCTCTGCTCTTTAGCGATAAAGACCAAAATGTTTAAAATGATAATTCATTTCAAGAATTATTGATTTTTTCAGGTTAAATTTCCAAAAAATGAATTTTAAAATTAAGAAAACATATTGAATTGGTACGTTTAGAAAAAAAGTAAATTAGTATAAAATATTGTTAAATATATAAATATCTAATTATTTTATTTAATCAATTTGAAAAAAAATCATACATGGACAAAGGGCAATTTAATTTTGTTTTCTTTTATTTGTTTTGTTGGGTATAAAATTTAATATAATTATGAAAAATAATTAATAAGTTTATTAAATTTGGATACAAATTTAAATTTTGTGCATCATCAATTTAAGATATTAATATAAAGTATGAAATTAATACTTTCTCAACTTGTAAAGTTTACAAACAACAATCTGTTCCTTTTTTCTATTTTACAGACATTTTTACATCGAAGATTATGTATAATTTGATAACTTGCATGAATTTTTTATTCAAAATTATTTAAAAATAAATCTGTTTTTAATAAAAAAAATTATTACCATAAAAACGTTGCATTTGTAATTTAATTACTGTATTAAAGAAAAAAAATTAAACAAACTAACTAACTGTTTTGTACATATTTTTTTAAAAAATTTGATTGTCTATCTATAATTTTAATTAAACAAATAAAGGAATTACTTTTTTATAATATAACGAAATGAGATATATTTTTAAAACATTCATTAATTATCATTTGATATTAAATTATAACTGTCTATCCTACAATATTTTAAAATAATCATCAATAAGGCTCTCATCAATAACTTTTACTTTTAGGAATAGTTACAAAAAATTACAAAATTACTCCAGAAGATTCTTTTGGCTACATTTTTCACTTGTTCATTGGTGTTTCAGGTAGAAATAGAACAAAGAATAAAGAAAGCAACACAGCAGAAACATCGTAAGATTAGTGAATTTATTTTATTATTATTATTACCTTATGTACATATGCATATATTCTTATATACTTTTAAATAACTTATACATATTATATTATATAACTTGGACAAAATATATTTGTCTTGTATTTTAAGCTGAAAAAAATGAAAAAAAGTTTGATTATTAATCAAATAAATACTTTGTTTTACATGAACATATGGATTTTTTTTAATACTTTTCTGTTTTTTTTTATTCAGTAACGTCAAAACAGCAGTAGAGAGCAACGTTAATATTACGTTTATCATCAACGTTAAATTGATTGTAATGTGAACATTAGATTGACGTAAAACATAAATCTTGATTTAACGTAACAAATATACAGTCATTTGGTGTTTCATTTCGAGGTTGATCCGATCTTAAAATGACTGTTTTTTTGGTGTTATTATGACGTTCTCCGACTTTAGTTCGATGTCAAAACGACTGTAAAATTCTGCATGGGATACATTTACACATTGTAATACATATACCAAAATCATAAATACAAGGGTAGATGTGATAAAATTCGCTGTTAAAAAACGAATGAAAAGCTTCACATTCGTTGTTTCTTTGTAAAAATTAAAAGTTTTTTATTTACCTTTTTGGTTTTGTAGGAGTTGACACATGAGATAAGTTCATCAGCACATTTTTGTAAGAGTTAGCCAATCCCCATTATTTTTATTTAAAATACTAATATTTATTGTAATTAATCCATCATCTATTAAAGATAACATTGTTGCAAATCAAGATAATTTACTTCAGCGAAAAAAAGTTGACTAGAATATTTTCTTTGTCATAATATTTGCTTTTCTGATCGGTCTTTGTCTTTAATTCGACCTTTTAGTGTGATTGCGTTATTTGCCTGGATAAGAGCTTGAAATGGTTCCAAGCAGACCATGTTAAGTAAACAAACACATCAAAAAGTGTGGATTTTCTTTCAAAACACAAGCAGATAACCTTTATCAAATAAATGTAACAGTTCCATAGAAAATATGTTTCACATTTATTCTTTAATCTTGGAAATAATAATTGAATTTTTCAATATCATAATTTTGTATTAACCTTTACTTTTAATGCATAATTAAGATAATATATTTTTCAAAATAAATTATTGGAATTATTAGACATTAAACTTTTTATCATATATATTTTCTTTTAAAATAAAGTATTTCGATTTAACGACTAATGCTACAATTCTTTCTT
>JABFPM010004251.1:0-12957 GCA_022817325.1 Idris sp. 1 HC-2018 | reverse complement strand
CTATAAAAAAAAAAAAAAAAAAAACGTGCACCGAAATTAAAAAGAATACAAATTGTATACTTCTACAATCAAGCTCTTCAATTAAAACTTACTCATTTCCTTTTTGGAATCTTGTACTCAATTTCGTGAGAGACAAAAGCGTGTACTGCTTGGTAATTACAGTATTCTGAGGACTCCACAGTAATCTTTGATAAACATCAATAACTTCATCCTCAGTTAGCTGCAATAAATAAGTTCAAAAATAGAATATTTTATTACAAAACTCTCAAAGTTATACTTTTGTCTCAAAGAAATTACATTTATCGGTGGATCTGAATCCTCCGGATGAGGTCCATAAAGTAACAAATCCCCGTACTCTCCTATGCACCACGTTGCAACTTGCGCAAGAGGCTGTTTGTCAGCAGTGTCTTTTTCGAGGGCTCGCCACAGTGCACTAACTGCAAAAGCCTGCTGGTCCGGCGTTTCGGAGATCAACTGTATCGTACAAGCCACAACATCGTCTCGAACATAATTACCCGCCTAAAATTACAGAAATCAGTATAAATAAAAAGTTTTATCCTATAAAATAGACAATAATAATAATAATAATAATAATAATAATAATAATAATAATAATCATACTAACAGCTACAAGAACTTTGAACAGAGTTTCCATGTGCCAGCGTTTATTTGGCGCAAAACGTTCGGCCGACATGACAATGTTGCTGCTACACTGAGCTTTGAATTCCGGATCGGCGCGTTCCAAAAAGAGGAGCAATTCTTTCATCATGTTTCTGATATTATTTGAATTGACAAGTGCGAAGCTCAGTTCCATAGCACGTCGACGTATTGTCACGTCAGGATCTTTTAAACACTCCTGAAATACAATTTCAATTAATATTTAGAGATATATCTTTCTTTTAATTTATAAATAATTTAACGGTACAATTATGCACCACTATGACATTGAAATCTTCACAAAAGATTTAATTTTTAAGAGATTTGTTCGAAAATTTTTTGGATTATTCTTTTTAGATGTTTTTACTTTCTGTAAATTTTCGAGTGAAAAAATTAATTTATTTACCAATTATTATACTATTTACTTAGAACTACCAGTGGTAAAAATTTTTACTGGTTGGCATTTTTCAAATAAATTGGTCATAAAATCACTTTAAATAGTGTCTTTATTATATGATCTTAACATGTTATCAGAATTTAAAATATTTCATTTAATTATCAATAATTAAATTATTTGTTAACATTAAAAGTGAGCAGGAATCTACACTCTCTTGAAATACTAAGATAACTACTTCTTCTCTTTTCAGTTTGATATATACATAACCCAATAAGTAAAATATTCAATTATTTTCGATACTGTAACAAAGCGTCTACATTCCAAAATATTGTATTATGCTATCATATTATCAAAAATCATGTAAAAAAGTCATTTTTGCAATATATTAAAGATGGAACAAATTTGCACCATTGGTAGTTCTAGTGTTAAAGATAAAAATCTTACCAAAATAGTAGATCGATGTCTTTGCACAGCAGTGGTGTCAACGTAAACAGTTTTTAAAAGTGTATTGAGAGCAACGTAACGAATGTTTTTGTCATTGTTTAACAAAAATCGACCCAAAATATTAACTGCGAGCACTCGCAGACCACTTTCTGATTTGATGTCCATAATTGAAAGTACTGTTTCGTATAAAATTGTGTTGCCGACATTTTTGCTAGTCTCGGTGTTGGTGGCGACCTGGGCGAGGATGTCGTTCATGGCTTCGGAAGTGTCGACGTCGTTGCGACCCAGGATTCGCAGGAGACGCAGTATTTTGACTTGCAGAAATGGATCGGACACCCCAGACACGTCGTGCTCCGGCGAGTAGCCAGCAAGAATAAGGTTCTTCAAAATTCTCACCAAATTTGGAACGATCTAGAAGCAAATTTATGAGTTTTTATAATGGTTTTGATTAGATTGGCATGATTTGGTGAAGCTTCGAATGAGTGCATAAAGAATAAGTGCTATAAATAGATGTAAGAGTACACCGAGACAGACAAGTAAAAGTAGTCCAACTTGATAATTTGTTAAGCGATACCAAGACCTGGATTAGGATTGACAATCAATTTATAATTATCGATTTGTTGCTATAAAATAACAAGTTCTATGTTTTTATTAAAAAACAATTAAATGCTTTCTTGAAAGCAAATTTATGTAATATGTTATATTATATGGATTTATATAATAATTTAAATGAGAAATGAAAAAGAAACAAGAAAAAGAGAATTTATAAATTAATCTTTGTGATTTTTAAATGTTGATATTAATGCTTTACAAGAAAACATCTACAATATTGAAAATTAATAATAAATTTTATTATCAGGAAAAATGACTTATTCTGCACACGATGATTAGAGATCCTAGTTACAAAATCTAACAATATGCATTAAATTTATTTTAATCATTTGAAAGAAATGTTCATTCACTAGTTTATCATTTTTTTTGCATTTACTAGTTTGTTTATGTTTAAATTATTTACAAACATTTTCTCAGCAAATTATTTAATATTGAATGATCTTGTATGCTAAAACAAAACAATAAATCATAGTTGTCTTAAAATAGCTAATATTACAGTTAAATAACTCAAAAAAAAAATTAAATAAAAAACAATTCAAATACAACTTAAAATAATTGGTGACATGCTTCTTTTTTAAACAAGCTGTATATAAATATACTGAAAAAAACAAAAACAAATAAAACATTTAGGAATTGAAAATAATTATTTTTAAATGAAAAAGCCGATTTAGTTTGTTTTTTAATAATGTGAAGTAATTTTTTGTTTACTCAGTTAAAGCAGTAAGCATGAATAATTTAGAAGCAAAATGTAGGTCACTTTAATTATAATTATTCATTAAAATTGACTTTATAATTTTAATTCCAACAATTCCTCAAATAATAATTTAAATCTTGTAATCTTCTTTTTTTATTTTTATAATACTTTACCAAAGTAAGTTAAATAATTCAAGACTAAAAAAAAAGAATAAAATATAAATTAAATCGTCACACTGAAAAACTGGATAAACTACTTCAATGATCTAGCTAAATATTTTATAATTAACATCTCGTTTCGACATCAATAACAGACGAACATCCAGTAAATCCATTCTTTTATCTGTAAAAACTTAAGTTGAAAAATTATAAACGACTACACTGATATGATTACTTCTATCAAATCGTAACACCTAGAAAATTGATTTTATGTACAAAAGTATAAAAAGATAAAGCAGCAGGTCTGTCATTCCTGCTAGATACAAGTCATGCAGAAAAGAATTCGACGATGTATTATTGTGAAATTACCTCTCGATGGCCGCATTCCTAGACGGGACAAAATTATACTTAAATTTGTTTCGTTTTCTTCAACTTAATTTCTCGACAAAAAAACATAGCACACACATTTTTCATAATCTTCTTATTATCATTTAAAAATTACCTTTTTAAAGTGAATCAATGTGTCCACACTGTTTTCACACATTTCCGTGATTAAGGTGACTCCAGTGATAAGAACCCCGTGATTTTTTTCCGTCAAGAGACTACGAGTGGCCGGCAAAAACATCTCCATCAGCTCGGGAACTCGTCTGATGATTCGGAACGCACAGAGTGCAGCTTTTTTTCGGATATAAGCGTTCGGAGATTTCATGAGTCTTTCAACTTCTGCGGCTAAATCACGTGCCATTTCGGGAGATGCGATCGCACCCAGCGTACAGAGTGCCAGACCAACGACAAATTGTGTTGAACTGTTCAAATCACTGGAAAAGTTAAAAAAAAAAAGAAATTAAATAAGTATCGTTATAAGAAATTATATTATCAAGAGTGAACATTCAATTATAAAGAGAAATACAATTATTTGTTTTAAATTTATTTTAAAATGTAAAAAGTTGTTTTGTAAAAATAATTGAGTTGTTTTATAAAAAAATTCATAAATTTAAATGTGTCCACAAAGAAATAAAAATCTAATTTTATTCTTCTACACATTTTCCGCTACTTCAATTGTTAAAGTCAACGGCAAATTGCACAACTTGTTATTTTTATATTTGAATGAATCATCATCTAAACGGATTGTAAAAAATTATTTGTCATTTTAAAGTTACAAAAAAATTGAATACACAACATTATGATAAATATTAATATCAGGTGTTTGAAACGTGTCATTTTTTAAAAGAATAACACAGTAAAATATAAAAAAACATTAATGAAAAAAAACTCAATTTAAAAAATTAAAAACAATCAACATTAATTTAATTGATGAAAATATTCAATTACTATTCTCTAAAATCTTTATCTGAAGGTGAGTATAGCAAAAACTGAATGGCATGATACAACAAAAGATCACTATTTTCCCCGTGAAATAGCAATTCAAAATGTAAGCATTGAACAGAAAATCAGCTATCAATGATGGAAAATTGTTATCTTTACATGAAAAAGTGAAATTAAAATAAATATTCGAGCATCACTGTTAGCATACTTTTTCAAACAATTGGTTATCAAAAGATGGACGTCCTGTCGTTCGTCCAGCAGTAACATTGCTCCCAAATAGCCAATACGTTTGTCTGTAAATCTTGGCGAGGCGATCAGCTTGAGACATTCTAATTGGCCAAAGTGGGCTGGATAACTACAAGAAAACAAATAAACCGAATTATTTTTCCAATACACGAATAAAAATAAATTAACTTTAGAAATACTAAATTAAAAATTTAGAAATCTTGTAAGTTAATGTTTTTGTAAAATGAAAAAGTAGTATTTATTGATTTATTTTTTAATTAACTTGAACCAACCCCAGCATGTGAATGTAAAGCAACTTGGCGATGTTGCGGCATCTCCAAACGCTGTCTTCTTCTCTAAACGTCGATCTTATGTAGGCACATTCCTTGTTGACAACTGTGCGCTCCTCGGCAGCGGTGCGGGCCGCCCTGATCTGCCGGATGAGGTCCCGCAGACGTGTCGGCGCCGGCATCCTCACTGTCGAGACTTCCAAATTAACAAAATGTTATCAGTCTACACAGTGTTAGATGAATGACGAAGTGTTAGGGTGCAAAAAGCCATTAGATTGAGAGAGCCAATAAAGTAAGTCTGGCAGCCAACAGACGTGCCAACGACAGCTTTTTTTAAGACATCGTTGCACGTGACTATTTATCGCAGATTATTGGTCTAATCGCATCTCAACGATGATTGATTAAAGACTGCCAGTGTCTTCCGCAAAAAAATCTATTTATATTATCTTCTTTATACAATTATTCATGTGCTTTTTTCAATAATTTAAAAATTTTAAATATTTTATCTAGTCATGAAATTTTTTTTTATTTAGCCATAAGTTTTTTTATTTAGACATAAGCTTTTTTTATTTTTGTAAGTTCAACTTCAACTTTAAATATACTTTATTTCCAGTCATAAATTTTTTATTCTTTTTTATTTTTAAATGATTTTATTATTACTTATTTATTATTTTTGTGCAGTTTTTTGCAGAAAATTAAATATTTGAAAGAAAAGTACAAAGAATGTATAGATAAAGACATAATGATCTGCAAGAATAATAGAAATACAAACCTCTTTCGACAGCTTCATTGAAGGCCTGTTTAATGGAGGCCATACTAAGGGGCGGGTTAAACCTGAAAAATGCCACAACATGCTGGATTAATTATAAGCACACACAATCGTTTATTTAAACGATTAAAAGGAACTTAAATATTATTATTTTGCACATAACAATTTCAAGGAAAAATGATTTTCAGTAAAATCTCTGAGACCTTTTTCTGTTTGTTATAATAACAGCCTTGCAACAATAGTTCCAATTCCCATTTGAATTTGAAGTGAAACATTTTGAAATGAAGAGATTTTACGTTTAAATGAAAGTTGTAATTCATTTGAACAATATTCTCCAGTTTGAACGGACGAACATTGTTTGAAACTTGAGCTTTCGTTATTGGTGCGGTAAAGCCGCTTTGTTTACTGTTCAAATAGCGTATTATTACCCATGTTCTGAGGCATTCATTGTTTCTCGCTGCGGATTTGATACAGATGGACGGTCCTTACGATTAATGCAACAGTAGACACCGTTAGACAACTCGGTTTGTTACGCCAACAAACTGGTCTTGTCCTGTTAGACATTATGCAAAGCCAACAAAAATCATGAAATATGGTCATGTAATTAATATTTTTTTATTATTTTAATGACGAGTTAACGATGATTTATGAAAAACTTTTTGACGCTGGATGATTTTGATAGTTAATTTAGATGCCTGTTAAATTTGCAAGGAGTTTAAACTTTTTGACTAAAACATTTTAAATTTGTTTTAAATTGTTATTTTATTTTTTTTCTCACCAAGTAATTTAAAATTGTTTGAAATTAATTTGGCGAAAAAATAAGATAGATAACTTTTTAAAAGAAATTTAAGATTCATTAAAAAACTTATCATATTTTTATGTGTTATAAAAATAATATTAATTTAATATGATCTGATTCAAATGCTGAAATTGATTATACGTGGCTAATGTAACGGTGAAAGGTTCTAAAATAAGTAACTCAAAGTTTGGTGAAATTATTTTTTAGTGTGAATTAGATTAACTGTTATTACACTACAAACTTCATAATTATTTTATTTTTTACTTTGCGTTGCATAATACAAAATTTAAATTAAATGATACAAACATTTATAGTAATAATACAATTCTTTAATTTATTCAAAACAGTTAAAAATAAAATAAGCGTTAAATAACATGTGACTATGATTATATCAGTTTATATAAACTTTTTCTCTTTATCTGATCATGGTTTAAATAGTCTTCACTTTGACCAGCTTACCATTCTTGTATTATTATTCAAACACTTTTGTTACAACACAAATCATCCTCTCTTTATTTGCTTTCTCTTTCTAATATACATGAATTAAAATTGCAATCACACAGACAATTAAATGAAATACAAAATAAAAATCAATTATAAATTGAGTCTATCATATCTTATAAATATTCATATCAGGTATCAATTTTGATTAAATATTTTTTCAACAGTCCAAATAGCGTGTTTTTATAAGCACATAATAAATTATACCTTTTTTAAATTAATATAATTAAGTAATGTGCTCATTTTGAACTTATCACAAAAATGACATATTTTAAAAAGTACAGAAAAAAAACTTGAAAAACATGTCAACTCTTTGTTTATTTACAAATGTATTAGCTAGACAACTACATTTTTTTGGTTTAATTATGATAATCAAATTACCTACAACACCTTGCAAACTCAACGTCGTTCAGCTGACAGTTAACTCACTTACTCCATATTGCTTGGCAAAACGTTGAAAAACAACAATGAAAAAATGATCAAACAGCCAGAACTTGCAATCACAACAAACCATCGCTTTTGCAGCTCAAAATTTATCTTATCTGCTTCACCATCTGTCAATCGCTAACTCGTCGAAGGTTACATAAATGGTACTAGGACGCAAACGGGGTTAGACATTAGCGGAGGTGACAATTTTGTCGGCAACAAGAATAATGCCACGCACCTTTGCAGCTGGTCCTAATTGGCGGCCCAAAAAATGCGGGATCGCTAACGGTTGAGACCCGAGTTGGTCAACGCCAGCGGATCATAATCCTCTGAGCAGTTGCACGTACCAACGACAACACTGCCGTGCGCGACTCGGCACTGACACCGCTGACATCAACCAAAATGGCCGCACGAATTTTCGGCAAATAATTGTGAAAAACAAAAAAAAGAACACCGGGATTCTGTGTCCGGGCGTGCAGTGCTAGCGGATTGCAGCAGCGAAACTTGCCACGCGATTAAATCTTGTCCTTGAAATTGTCATGAGCAAACGCATTGTCGCGAGCCGAGGTGACGTTACAGCGACGCCATTTGTGGCGCCAAACATAACGATTTTTGAATTTACAAACAAATATAAAAAAAAAATAATAATTCTTTATTTGTAACTTGATTAAAAAAGAAATCTTCAACTAATTAAAATAAAAAAAAATAAATAAAATTCTAGAAACAATATTTAAGATTTTTTTTTAATTATTTAATATAAAATATTTCGGAGAATAAAAAGTATATAAAAAATATTTCGTATTACTAAATATAATAGTTAATTTAGTCTCGTGATTTGTGAAATTTTATTTCACGCATAATTTATCATTCACAAATGATATGATCTACAGGACAAATATTCTAAGGTTTATATGCACAGAGATGTGCATTATCGTCAGACACTTTTAAGATAACTTGCGTTTGCTTTCACTATTTGCATACATACACACTCTTTGCTTAATAATTGCACACAAACAAAAAACTTGTAACACACTTTACTTGCCTTCTATTGAACTCAGAAGGTAGGACACTCCAGTCATCATTTTCATAATGACTCCACATAATCCAAAATAAGGCCAGATGCAAATATATAAAAGTCTCTGTATCACCAACAAGCTAACGCCTCTAGGCGTTGTACACTACACGTTCCGATATAGACTTGGGTACAATAATAGGACATTTAGAAGTTTTTACGTTATCTCTTATCAGAATACTTTCGTTATCAGTTTCGAACAGTTTTCACGATTTACTACCAAAAAACATTGACTCTTATTTGAGGCCATTAAAGAGCCCGAAAACCAACTAAACAAATATTACAACTTTTGTGAGAAATTTATAAATTAAATTGTGAATAACCTGCTGAACGTGTGTGTAGTAAAAATAACGATTTTATTCATCACAAGTAAATACACATTTTTAAAAGTAAGATAAAATATGATAAGCTCTTAAGATAGCACAGGCGCTATCTTAAAGTTACCTGTTGAGTACTATTTTCTCCGCTTCATCGATTAGTGCAATCAAATTTTTTAATGAACGTCAACATTATATTGTGAAAAAACACTCATTAAATGACAATTACTGTTATTTTGATTCGATGAAAAATATAAGTTTAGGAATGTTTATTTCAAGACAAACAGTTGTCTTCTTGGTTTCGGGGCGGTCTGATGTCACTGTTTCTTTTTACACAGTCAACTAGCCAATGGATACCCTCGTCAATTCCATCACTAAAATTTTTTTTATTATTTACTAAATTAATAAATTTGTTAACTAATGAAATTAAATAAAATTATATACCCATTAAGAGCTGAAACAGGCATCACCATACAATCTCTACGACCAATTAAATGTGCATTTTGATTAAAAATGGGTTTAACTTCGCGAACCCCCATACAATCCGATACGTCTTGTTTATTAGCTAAAACTAATAGCGGTACTCCTATCAAGTGCTCTGACGAAATTACTCTATCTGAAAAATTACAAAAAAATATTATTATAAGTCTCGTTTTATATTAATTTAAAATTATTATTAAATATTTACCAAAAGTCTCTTTTGAATTTGGTATTCTATCTCGGTCAGAAGAATCAACAATATATATCACTGCATGAGATTCTGCATAATACTGTAAAAAATAAATTTTAACATTAAAATGTTGAATAGTTAAATAATAAAAATGATGAACTTTTTACATTACAAATGAGAACATGTCAAAAGTATTTATAAAAATATGGTCAAGTTTCTAATTAGAGTAGTAGAGTACTATTAAATTTGAGGTTAGGATCCTCCAAACTTGGTTATTGGTTTAATAAAAAACAAAATTATAACTGACCTTATCCCATAAAGATTGCAACTCTTCCTGACCTCCTAAATCCCAAAAATTTAATCTAACTCCAGCAATATCGATTTTACCAATATTTAACCCTACAGTCGTAGTTATTTTATTAGGATTCATTCCTTTGTAATTCTTAGTAAATTTCGTTTTCGCACCTTCAAGGTAAGTCTAAAAAGAGAAAATGATATTAAATATAAACATTGTACTCTGAAATAAAGTCATGATAAATTAATTAACTTACAGTTTTTCCAGCATTATCGAGGCCAAGAATTAGTATGAAATATTCATCTTTTTGTACTAAATATTTATACAGACCGTACAATAAAGTATACATTTTTGTACAAACAATATTGTTGTTATATCAAACTATTCAAATTCAAGTCATGTTGACTTTTATAAATGACTTTTTACAATATTGTTGTACTTTGTTTAGACAGTTCATTTTGACCGACTGAGTTGCCCATAATTTGTTATGCTCCAGTGATGTCACATTTGATAAAACGCAACGCAATTAAAATTAAAAAATTATAATTTGTTTACTACAAAATTATTTATAAAAAACATATAATCTTATTCTGAAATAATCTATAAATTTATATCTACATAAAGTATACATTAAATATTTAAAATTGTTAGATGTCGCAGCAGGTTGGTTCTGAAATTTGAAAATATTGTTGGCATTTATTTTTCAATAAAATTATATTGTTAAAATTTAATCACTTAATTTGATAATTTTTAAAGTGATTTACAAATAATGGATTTATAGATATATTTTTTTAAAGACAAGTTTGGATAAATTAAAAAAAGTAGACACTACTGCGATCTGTCGATGAAGTCAACAATTACCAATAATGTGTGTCAACAATGTGACTGTGTGCATGTGAGTGATTGATTCAGCTTTCATGTAAAGTAGTAAGTTATCATTTCGATGCGAACCTTCGGTGAGAAATGGAGTAATAGTAATCAATTGTGTTTTTATTGATTAACAGCGTTAAATTCACACATGTGATCGTAGTGACGTCAGCTGCCCTTTGCATAATTTTAAATAAAATAATGTTTTTATTGTGCCGAGAACAGTTAAACGTTGACGTTTTTACGTGCGCTCAAACATGAAATTACGACATTGATTTCTTATAAAATTTTGACAGAAGGAAATTTACATTTTGGGTAAACTGACAGCTGTAGGAATTTTTAAATTTACACCTTTTAAGTCTAATGTAAGTATATTTCATTTGTAATTTGTTTTTTAATTTTCATTGTTGCTCCATTCTGAAATTGTTTAAATAAAGTATGAAATAATGCTGTTAGATGATGACAGATATAAAGTTTAAAACAATTTATAATACACATTTGTTTAAATTGTTAAAAAATTAACATTATTTTCTAATCATTATATTTAAATAAATAAAATTTACTGACATAAACAAGTGTTTGTCATAGTGATTGTAATTTAATATTCAAAACCACTATTTTGTATCAACAATAACAAAAAACTAAATTTAATTAAAAAATGCTATTGTAGTATTGCATAATCTACTGTAGATGTATATATTATATATGAGGACATATATATGTATACACACATGTATAAAATAAATATATAAAATAGAGGTACAAGAAAATAGAACTTTTTATTCTGATTAAATAACTACTTTTATTTATTTCCTTTTTATTATAAAAATTTTCAAAATAATTAAAAAGCAATGTAGAGGCACCAATTTTTTTTTTCATTTTATAAAATAAATTTTGGATTACATTCAAAAGAAAATTCATTTGCATTTCAAATCTTTGTAAAAAAACTGAAAGCTGCGAAATGTAGTGACAGATCACAATTAGAATAAAGCTTCTAATTTTCATTAAATTAAATTACAAATGCACATCACGGTAGAAAAAAATGCAAATTAAGTACAGCCAAAGCATACACTTTTTAGTATATAAATTTGTTCACCATGGTTGCTTAAATTCTTAGATTTTTCGTTCAGTTTTTGCATAGAAATGTTATATCAAAAAGAAAAGTACGGTATTTTTCTAGAGCAAGTGTTAATTTTCAAAGCTAACTTTGGATGCAAAAAGTTTTGACCCATTTTGTCAAATAACTAATTGTTGAATTTAAATTCCAAATGTAATAGAATTTTTTGCTGCTCATAAAATACTAATGTTGCTAACTGGAGTAATACATGTTAAGTAACATTTCATGTATATCAACATTTTCTATGAATATTTCAAGAGAATTAACAATTTCTCATGCATTTGAAATGTGACTTTAATTTAAATTATCTTGTAGATGCAATTCATTATGAAAATAAGTTTCACTTTTTCCTTTAACATTAAATTAGATCATCTTATACTTAAAATCTTATACTTCTTCTTTTATAATAAGTAATTGGTATCTTCTTTTTTCTCGTTTTATTAAATCATTTGAAAAGTAATTTAAATAAAGTTCCTTATTAAACTTGTTTTGCTATAAAATTTGCCAAAATTAAATTATTACTTGAACTTTCAATTTGTTTAACTTTCTTTCAGCATTATTATTGATCCATTTTATTATTGGAATAATTGATTATCAAATGCAAATATCTAATATTTTATTCTATACATTACAAATTCACATGATGAAACATTAGTGTTGAATATTAATTTTAGTATGCTAATGTTAATTTATCTATTATAATAATCAATTCTGTGATTTACGAGAAAAATCAGGTAACTCACTTTTTTTTGAAAATGAGTTACTAATGTTTTTAGCACTGTAAAATATGCTACTTTTATTGTATCAGAACAAAAATAAAACAAATGATATTTCATGAGTTAACATTTTTTTACAATCTTTACAGTATTTAAGTATTAAAATTTTTATTTATTTATATTACATAATACAGTTTGAAACGCAATCAGCAGCTAAAAATAAATTTAGTACACAAATTTATAGTACATAAATTTTGCCGCTTTCGTTAATGATATATAGTTTTTAATTAAAACACTGCATATTTTATGCTTAAAGTTTTATATAAAATCTTGTTTCACATTTTAAAACGACAAATAAACTATATGACATTTATAAAGATCGTCCAAACAACAAACCCCGATAGAACATAACGTTTAATAAATGTATTTTATATGTATAAAATATATCTTAATATCTAAAATAATAGAAAGATATAAGTCTCTCTGATATACATATATTATACATATGTTACTTATACGTAAAACATATTATAGTGATTAGCAATACTTTTTTAATATGCTGTTAAATATATTTTTATAATATTAGTTTTTAACAAGCATATAGT
>JABFPM010004250.1:0-12959 GCA_022817325.1 Idris sp. 1 HC-2018 | reverse complement strand
GGTGCAGAAAAGATCTTGACAACTTTGAGTGTTCTTTAATCACTTTCTTGGCGCATCGTCTTGCGCAAAGAAACTTATTTCATTTTTCGAGAACGTATACTTTCTCGGCGATTTTGGTCGTATGACAAAATTATTTGTGCGTCTTGCAAGGATATTAAAACGGAAAGGGAACGAAATTATGTCGGAAATGTCATCGACATAACCCGGAGATTGCTACTAAAGTGAACCTTCTTTTCTTAATGGAAATGCTAACCCAATCCAAAATAAAGATAATGTCATGAAGCATTGCTCATGCTTTTCAGACAATCTATTTTTGATAAAATAAAAAAATTTTGCAAGTCAATTTTTTATCGATTAAAGAGAGGAGAAAAAAAAACGTTGTTAAAGTGTATATTCAATAAAAAGTTTCAACGCCCGTGAAATTGAAATGATTTGCATATTTGGATAAAACTTGGGTGAAAACTTCCCTTCAAAAACTGACTCTTATAAGCCAAACATATGCCAATTGAAGCCAGACATTATCTGTAATAAAGACACTGTGACGTGTATTATTTATTCTAAAAATAATAAAACTGGCGTATCATAGACAGGATTGTTTATTTGCAGCCAGTCAATCAAAATTTCTTTATGATTATTATTACTTTCATTAAAAGTTTTGACGTAAAATTTTATATAAATAAAGATGTTTGTTCTGAACATTTATAGACATCAACTGGTTTGCATTTTCAATGGAAAACTATATTTGAAAACTAAACTAAATTATGAACAAAGTACGTAACTCATACAATAATTTAACTTTTTAGCACAAGATGGTGATGAAAAAAATGAATCATTACTTTGGCAACATTATAATTAACGCTTTAATTAATAGTAACTATTTTTATGTATCAAATCATTTTGAAAGCAAGTACCTAATATTTGGTATAAATAGTTTTGGAACGTATTTTTAATATGTGTATCTGAAATTTCAGAAATGTTATGAAAATTAATAATAATTAAACCCACATCAAAACCTATTTTGCGGTTATAATATACATTAAAATTAATATACTTTGTATATGAAAAAAACATCATATAGATGTATATTAAATTTATTGATGAACTTTTGAGCAGTCTATCTTCATCTATTTGGTCATTAAAACTTATTTCGACACAGTTTAGATCGGTTAGAGATTTTCATGTGCAGATGAAATCTGCAGGCCCATTTCATTTGTTGAAAACACTGCTAAATTACAAACTTTGTCAGTTTACAGAGTAATCAATTCAAAACAAGATTTATCTAATTGATATAAAAAAGTATACAGCTATTTGAGGTTCATTTTTTTAAGATATACAGAATTTTTCTTACTTGATCTGAATTTTAAAATTTAGAAAACTGCCACTGAAAGAACTTCTAATTCGAATTAAGTATAATTTACATGAATAAGGTCTAAAATATACATCTCAAGTGAAAAACCATTAAGGTTTGTATGTTGTTATATAGATATATGCCCCTATATATGTCGCATTTATATTACCATATTTGGCCCTAGGGATTTTTTATTAAAATATCCATATACCTACAGTGGTGTCTTCGGCCACAAAAAGTCTCTGACCAGAAACACTCATATGTAAATTATCTTTGAAAAACTTATGAAATTCTATGCAAATTTGACAGATTACAGTGAAGATAAATATCTTAAATGAATAATTTATTGACCCTCGTCTCTTAATTCCCGCCTCCCCCCCCCCCCCCCCCCCCCTCAAAAGTAGGCATTTTTTTACAAAAATAGAACATTTTTAACGTATCAAATTTTAGATTAAACAAAAAAAATTAAAAAATGCATCATAAAGTATGTACTCTTCTGTATGATTTCAAACAAATTGCAATTTCAATAATTTTTGAGAAATTTATGCAATTTTGAAAATGTGATCAATTATTCATTTCCAGGATGGATCAATATATCACAACATTTATTAATATTGACAAAAAATTTCTTGATTATAAACAACAGTCGAAAATCAAAATTGACAGTTACTGTTGTTTCTAAGTTATTTTCATAAATGCTATATTTTATTAAGAAAATATTGTTCTTACCTAAAGATGAAATATGTTTTAGTTAAGACTTCAAACAATATTTTAAGGTAGGTTTTATTAACTTTTATCCGGTCCGATTAAACGAAAAAATAGTTTCTTTGTTGAATTAAGTTTTTCACCAACATAATGAATTTTTTACTTTAAGACCTTTCAATTCATATAAAATAAACCTATATTTTATAACATATTAACATTTATTTTTGAATCAGAAACTTGGCTGTTAATAAACGTTTTTTGGGTAATGGCACGTTTGACATAGAATGCTCCATATATGTTCAATAAGATCCTCAATATATTTTGTAATTTAATTTTTCATTGACTAATTTTTTCAGAGATGTAAACTTTATTATTACCATTTTATAATATTTATTGTCAACATATATAGAAAATATTCGTTATATTTATGGGAGTAGAAAATCCATGTTGAAGACTCATATACAGTAGGATGTACAACAAATCCGTACCTAGTAACGTAACAGTCCGTATCTCTTCATAACCTTCAATATATATAGCTATAACCTTCCCTATTACAAACTTCCGATTTATTTGTTATGGATATCTAACCAAGCAGAAAGTGCCGACCATCAGCCAACTTTACAATCATTACAATGTCATAGCAACGTTGGGTATTTTGTGTTGTCAACGTTGATTCGACTTTGTTAAACGACATCGATAGCCGACGTAGTGCCAACGTCGGATCGATTGTATTGCCAATTGTAGTTTAACACTTTGTCGTAGTTCCCATGATTCATGAAAACTTGCAATCTTGAATTTGTTCATTCTTTTTGGTTGAAAAATTGTATATTTAAAAAACTTAGTTTTATCAAAAGATGTTTTATAATTTTTTTAGTTGGATTTTATTAAATTAAATTTTAAATAAGTTAATTTATTTTTAACATTATTGTTAATCTAAAATATTAAAAATCTAGACAAAAACAAATGTACATAAATATATAAAAAATTCATAACACAAAAATCTTGGGCATTATTATTATAATTATTAATAATAAAAAAATGCTGTATAATTAATAATTTTTTCGTGCCTAAAAATATTTAACATTAGAAGTAGTTTTTTAAAGATATATTCTACTATTTTTTACAAACTAGTTTTTAAAAAATTATTCAATAATTTTGTTGATAAAGATATTTCCATTCTCTAACAAATGTTACTATCTCTAAAAACTACCCTTTATTTTAAATATTTTTCAACTCAAAATTCACAGTAGTGAAATATATGCACTTTCAAATTTTTATCCATTTCTGTCATTCTTTTCATATTTTTGAAAAATTTTCTCTATACTTCAACAAAATTTCATGGAAATCAGTCAATAGCTGTGGGTAAGAATCCAGCTTGTCACTTGTGGAACCAGAGTTCGTTTCCTAGCAGCAGCAAAGATTTTTTCTTCAAATAAAAATATTAAAAATATGATTAATGTAAGTAACAAAGTAAAAGTTATTTCACGTAGTCTCTTAAAAAATCTGTATAAATAATTTAAAGTTTAAATAATAATTACAATTTAATAAATAATTGGGTTTAACGCATTTTTTCTAACGCAATGGTCATTTGCTACGTGGGTACCAACATTGGCATACGACGTACAGTCAGTACTGGCATGCAACGAAATATCAGTGTTGGCATATGCGACATTGGCGTAGTTTCACATTTTGACCTTTTTTCAACGTTAATGCGATGTTGTCGAACAATGTCGGTCAAAGTTGGTGGCTGACGTCGTGCCGACGTTGTTTTATGACTGCAATTTTCTGCTTGAGTAAGAATTCCGTTTTGAGAGATTATGGCTTATATGGCAACGCAAATGATAAAAAAATGACATTTATGTCACATATATGCGATCATAAATATGATCGAATATCATTTATAGCTCATTAATGACACATTTGTGTCATATGTGTGGATATGTTTCATTTTACCTGGGTTATGTATTTTTAAGTACATTATCATCCATATTTTCGCAAGTATATCATACACTTGGTAACAGTATCAATTATTTTTTTGCAATGATGTATTTCAATCATTAAACAACAAAAAGCCCAAGTGAAGTTAACATTTCATTTAATTGAACGCTTGTCTGAATCAACGAAAACTATCTATTTAGATTGCTTAAGCGAAAGCAGACTGTGACGAAAAGCTGGTTGAACGTCGAGCTTAAAGCCATCGTGTGCTTTTGTTGCTTGGCGAACAAAACAGTTTCTCAATCATATAAGAAGACTGACAATATGTAATAATAAATACAACTATACAACTTGTTCGCCAAAGTTGACAGATAAAAAGTGCACTTAAACATAATATATTTACTGAATTTTGTATACACTCTAAGTTTCTCAGCGGGAATAAATGACGGGCTAACTGGGAGCAGCTCATTCTTAGCAGCCGGATGAATGTCGTAAAGTGTCGTATTCACGCTGGCTGTAAAAATGATCGGGGAACACGCCTCGCCCGCGGCGACAGTATCAACTTTTCATACTCGGCAAAGTATCGCCGGTGGCGGCGCATTTCTGATCGGCGTATCCACGTGACCTTTCAATTCGTGCCGATTATCTCGGACGAGGAAGCCAGACTCGCGACTAAGAGCGAATTAATAATTTGCGCGAGGCGATGAGCGCGCGGCTCCGCCCCCATAAACTCGCTATTTAAATGAATAGCTGCGTGCATGCGCGCGAGCGAGTAATAAAGACGGATTCCGACGAGTTTCTTCTCCACCGGAAATTATATTTTCACAGAGCCAGGGCTCAGTTCAATATACATGCAGTAACTATATACGTCATAAATTAGTCAGAAATCGAGGCTTTTACGCACGCGTCATTTTGCCATTGATACGTATTTAGCGGTGCACTTTTCGTTGCAGGGCCTTCGGGACAGGAATCAGTCGAGCGTGTTATAAAATCTTTGCTCGCTTACGCAATTATCCTTGCGATTGGCTGCTTTGATTTAGAAATATAAAGTGCGTTGATTGCCTTTTTGAAAAGATTCACACAAGACATAGCGAGACTCACGCAGCGAGCGCCAATTGCCAGGCGCGTGTACACAGTTATATATATATATATGTGTGTGTGTGTGTGAGTGTGTACAAGCAAAAATCACCGGCATTAAAAATATATCCCCAACATTAGGCGAGCATTAAATAAAACGGTATCACACGCGCCAAATGAATCTGCAAATTTATTACACGGATGCCTTCTCAAATTGCATACATTATTTCAGCGTCATTCCGATTACGTAGCACAGGGCTCTGACAAAAAATATTGTATTGTCGACACAGATGCGTATTATTCCAGAATACATCGTGCTTTAATTTCATAGTTTCGCTTCTCTCGTTTGTAATCAATTGTTGACATAATGTATCTACTAGCATGTCTCTCACGCAAGAAATTTATTCACATTCAATGACTGCGCCAATCTATTCAATCAATCTTCAATTTTATTTCGATCAAATTTGATTTATGAATTGAATCGAAGTATTGTTGATCACTTTCAGTTTTATTATCAAACCGATGCTTCATTTGTGGCAAATACAAAAAAGTGACTTAAGACAGTTATTAAGTGAGGATTATTATTTGTTGTGAAGTAGGGAGAGAAAAAAAAAGAGGAATTTTTCACATAATAATAAATCTTAATATTCAGATGAATGCACTTTCTTTGTGTAATTAAATGTTAAATTAAAAAACATACGCAACATTCAAATTTTCTATTTAATTACATTTTTAAATGTAAATTCGTTGCAACTGGCTGCTGGCTGCTTGTTACCATTGACTGAAACATGTAATTTTACATGCTAGGTTTTTCACCGTGCAATATATATTCTTTCTTGTCATATGTTAATGTATGTAACCGTACAAAGTTTTATCCATAACTATACTACATTTCCTTCTTTTATTTTATGCATTATATTTTAAAAATAAGAACAAAAATGTATATATATTATTATTCTAGTTTTATTTTATGTATAACTAAGAAATGATATTATTTTCATAATAATAAATACACATTTATGTAATCAGAATTTAAATAAATATAATTATTAAATGTATGAAAATATTAACAAAATCATAAGATCATACATTTCATTTTTTTTGTCATTTGACGAATTAACAGCAATGTTATAAAACTACCTTGAAATATATTATTACAATTCTAAATTTTCGTTTTTTTGTTTTGTATCACTAAGAAGAATTAAAAAAAACTACAAAACTCAAACAAAATAATTATTTAAATAATTAGTATAGTTAATTTTTAATATACAATTACATAAATAATTTAAATTTTACAAATTTATTAAAAAAAGTGTATTCATGATTTCCATTTTAAATTAATAGCGGCACAAGAAATGTTTTCTCAGTTAATTTCACTAATTGAACAATAGTTGTAATCAAACTAAAAGCTTGAAGTAATTATAAAAATACAAAGCTCTTCCATCTCGATGATTATATATTCACATCCACGATAAATTGGCGAAATAAGGCTTGTCTCTTCAGAGAACTAGGGTTTACTGAAATAATTATTCACGATGCTACTTTAATTTTGAGTGCAAATACTTGGGAATTAGCTGATTATTGTATTCGCATCACAATGAAAAAAACATTCAACTGAATAAAATTTGAACAAAGCATGATCAAAAATGTGAAAATTGATTAACTTCTCGAGATTAAATAAATAATTTTGCAAAGTGTTTTTTAAATCTATTTTCCAGTAAAATTAAATTGTGCAAGGCATTATGTTTTTTTTCTTCTATTAAATTGTCTAATAAAAACTTGAGAAGTTCTGCAAAACTGTTTAAAACAAATTTCTGCACAAAGAGTCTTGTTAAATTGTGTTAATAAAAAGAATTGAAGATTTACAGTAATATAAAGGTTATTTTGTCTAAAATATCATTTCATTCAATATTCATTAGTTTCATTCATTGTAATGTCGACACATTTTGTTTTTCCAAAATATAAAATGAAAAAATTTTTTAATAAAAGGATCAGACGAGAAAAAAGAGACAAAAGAGAAAAAAGAGAAAAAAATGACGAATGAACTGGCAGACAAGGAAGAGTACATGAGTCTTCGGAAAACACTTAACCTCATGTCCAATAATAAATTGCAACCCCGGAACGAGAACGAGATGACCTCGAATAGCATGGTCACGAATGACCAGAGTGCGACATCTTGCCTAAATCGCTTAAATGTTTTACGGATAACTTTATTAAGACGACGACGCTGAAATCGATTCCGGATTTTTTTGTTCTCCTCCCTTTCCTTGGTTCAGAAAACGAAAGAAACGTTATCGAAAAATGCAGCTCGTCAATCGCCTGGAAGCTGAAGAAACGAAAACTGGCAATTGATCTTTCGATTGGCGAACGAACGAGCGGGATATAGCGTCGTTATGGAACGTAATGTCTTTATTACAGCAGCTTTTCGGACGAATGCTCGGAATCATGAATACTTATTGGTCATAGTAACTGCGAATCATTATCAAAGTTGCTGTTGCAGAGATACAATTGAGTCTGGTGCTTTGGTATGTTTGTATCATTCATTGCGAACAAACGTGACGAAACCATTCATTATCTGCATAATGCTGGAGCCGTGACGGTTATTCGGTTTTGCAGAATGAATTGCCACACTAAAAGCCAACACTTATCTGGACAACGGTATAAGACTGTCGTAGCACGAGTTTACTCAAAGTAATTTCTTATCGCTGCAAATTAATGCGAAATATATACATTTACATATATATATATATATAAATAAATGTTTCAAAAGAATTAAAGACAACGAGCAAAGTGAATCCAATTAGCCAGTCAATTTTTCTTTCTGTCTGGTAGTCATGTTTGTTTTCTCAAAGTCTGATAGATTTAGTAGATTTTGTTTCGACGATGTGTTCACATACCTTTGATCTCATTTCTATGCATTATTGTCTTCGATAATAAAATGCCTTTTGCGAAAATGTTGGAAACAAAATTACATTTTTGTAATTGGAAAATTGTACAAACCTTTTGTCCTTATACGTTCATCTATTTCATGGTCCGTTAAAAATTTAACACGACCGGTATATCAATGGCACATTTATTACTCGATTAAACCATCAATCGTTGCGAATGCCACAAATTGTAATGTTTAATTATACTTTCCGAAAACTTAATCAGTACACGAACCGGTAACTGGCATCCAGAATAACTTTAGCAGCAAAATAAATTGTCGAATGCAAAATGCTTTTGGATTTGAACATTTAAAGCCAGCTTTATCTTTGAGTATTATTAAATCCAAATAGCAGGCTATTAGTTGAAAAAATGCATCTGCTGTAATACAAAAAGTATGACAGTCCATAACTAGTCTAGCAAATTAGCGTTTTATAAAAAAAGGTCTTCACGATGGGCTTTGTATCTCAGGCTGCGTCGACATCTTCCCCCTTGACTTCTGTGACACGATCACAGTTATTTGTACAGCGCGCGCGCAGAAAAACGAGCATTATTTATCGCACAGTACCGGTGTGTGTATCGTTTTCGAATTTACAGCCGCCATTAGACGAGTAGGTGGTTCATTATCATCGAACCGTACTCGGCAAAATAATGGACAAGTCGCGCGAAAATAGCGCGACGACGCAGTTTACCAAGACGGAAGAGAGCTCTCAATGAGAGTGCGGGCCCCGCTCGAGAATTGGTATAAATCACCTCGGACAGTAGCCGCTAGCTACCGCGACCACTTCGTTACCAGGCCGCCTGTGCATATGGGAAAATAATTATTATGAGTGATGGCGCGAAAAAGAAAAGGCCAAAATGACCTATGCAAAAGCGCAGCAGCCTTGCGGGCAACCTTTCGCAATTGCACTTAACAAACCATAACATAACTCATAACATAACCTAACTCTACAGTTAGCTGATGATGAAATTCTCAACACAGGACGATGACCAAAAAGAAACATTATTTTTGGAAACAGTATAATTAATAGTGATTAGTTTATGTTTCAAATACTACAAAAATACAACAAAAAGTACCTGAAGTTGGATATCAGCCTCAACATTTAGAAAATATCGTTGGATGGACAAAGTTTTTCATAAATTGCATTGAATTTTGAATCGAAATTATGATTCAAATGATAAAATAAGTATAGAAATACCTTCAATTATTTTAACGATATAGCCCACCTGAACAGAATTTAGATCAGTTAGCGATTTTCAGCCAGGTTTGTTGCACAGAATTTCAAAGGGCTTACAAGCTGCAGAAAATACAACAACCAAGGGGAATAAAGTGAAAATTTCATTCCGATAATATTCGTATGACTATTGCACATAAAAAGTTACTGATTCTTGGTGAGATATCACTTTGAAGAGCGTCTTGAATTACTGATTGAATTACTGATTTTCAAACGAGTAATGAATTACCAATTAATAACTGATTTGTAATAATTCAAAGTACTGATGATACTTTTGAAAATGTTAAAATTGTGAATGTCAACTCAGCAATTAATTACTGAAAATCAGTGATTTCTTTTTTACACGCACAGTTGTGATAAAACGTACAATTGTGCCATACGAACAAAGATAATCTTGTTGTTTAAACATTATTTACAAGAAGTAATGTCATTTATTCGGTAATAAACCATTTCGTATAGCCATTTTAGAAATAGAGGAAAAGGCCGACTGAATGTAAAATATGACTCGAAATCGGGCGAACGATGAAATACGATGAAAAGGAAATATTAAGTCGTAACCGTAATAACAAGCTGTCACTTTTCACAAGTTTTTCAGTTTGTTTTCAGGGGAAGCGGATAGATTTTTGCAGCGTGCGGCCTGCATTTAATATCCTCACAATTACCATATTTTCGAACTATCAATTACAACAACTCTGAAGGGAAGGCTGAAATTATGCGCCGATCAACTCTCCTCGGCCTGCACGGAAGGTCTCCACTGTGGGATCGCAATTAACCAACGTCGAAACGACGAACAGAAGAGTCCCTGGCCAGAGAGAAGAAGCCAATTGATTGCCCCGCGATGCTCAGAGGCGCGTTGAATAAAACGCTACTCGTCGAATCTATCGGCCGCATAAATAGCCAGCGCAGATCGTTACGTAAATCCCCGCAAGTTGCGTGGGAGCTAATGCAAATTTATCGGTCCAAGCGTGCAAACTCTATTTTTTCTTTCGCGCTTCTAATCCCGCTAGCCTGCTGTTAATTCGCACCGCAAATTGTTCCTACGTAATAGGACTTGCAAACAAACAAACCAAGAGGCAGGACCCGTAACAGAGGATAACAAAGAGAAGAAAAGCACCGCTGTGTGTGCGCGCGCGTGCCACTCTAATCCGTCCGGACTTTGCCGGCTGCGATAAGCTATAAGGAATTTTACCGTCTCGGGGCGCACCATAAATTTAGCCGAGTTTAATCAGGCGACGAAATGAAAAGTTACAAGAAGAAAAAAGAAGACATAGTGGAGTTAAAAAAAAGAACCAACAAGAGGGGTGAACAAAATTAGCAAAACGTTGACATTTCACGGAAGAATTTCGGCCGATGACAGTAGATGGAGATGAAACACCGAAAGTTGTTGCAAGTTGGGCGAACTTGTTGTTTATTCAAGTGCGCAGTGGATCATTACCGGAGGCTGCACATTCCAGTGGTGCCTTATCGATCAAAGTTGAGTGAATACGTGTTTAAAAAAGGCCACACACCGTGCTTTCCTGAATTAATGTGAAATAAAAATACAAAACAGAGGGGGAGGAAAAACTCGTTTGTTTTTTCTGCCCTGCACTTGCAATAAGTGTCAATGATCGATACGCATTTTAAAAATTTTATGCCGGCTATGTTATATTGATGTTACTGTAACGTATTATTATTTAAGTGGCGGCGTGGCTTCAGACCGCAGAATTAAGTACACAAGGCGAATCACCGCCGAGTGATGATCCTGTTTCTTGCCGGTCAAATAAACCACACAAATTGCTGTCGATTATTATGTAATTACAAGCACCGAGAGTGTATATGTATCTATGTCAACGAACGAAAATACTGTCCAAAATGAATTTAGAGTAATTTGGTGGGCCATTATTATTGGGCTGTCTAGACACAGCGAAAAAGTCCGCTGCACATTCTAGAAGAGAACACGTTCATTATTCGTTCGACTACTGTTTGATTGATTTCACTTTCTGTAACGGTACGCTGCGCGTTATCATGTTATTCAATACCTATTATTGATACTCGATTATTTTTATTATTCAAGTCTGCAGTGTGCATGTAACATAAATAATAACGGTTGCAATTTGTGTACTATGATTCATAGCCTGTGCACATAGAATTAAATTTAATAAAATGGAAAGCTAAATTGTGCTGCAAACAACACAGAAATTCAATTATTAATATCAGTGTAATATGAATTTCAGAACTTTTAAATATACATAAATGTACACATATGTCTATTGAAATATAAAAATACAGAAGACACAGATTACGCATTTTCGATAACGTTTGTTTGATTTTCCAATTTCATTTTATACATTTTAACAGAATGAAATATGATCCCTCCGAAATGAGAAACAAAGTTGCAGAGTGAAATAAAATTTGTATTGTTAATAAAATTGATAATAATTGTAATATGTATTATTATTTATAATATTATTGTTGAAAGTCATACAAAATAATTGCATCAAAACTAAACTTGTCATTTTTTTTTCATTCAAATTCAAATATTCTTATTATAAATGAAAATTTAACTTTTTTTAATATCTTATGAAAAATAATTCAAAAATATTTTACTGTTAACTCTGAAACTAGAATTAACTTGAAATGACTGTTTCAAATAATTTGTCGAAGCTTTCTAGAAATTTTAGAGATCTCAGTTCTACAGTTTAATGAATAAACTTTTTTATATAATTATAATATGACTTTTTTTGTTGACCGTCTCTAAAAATGGATAATTTTTTAAATTTATATGAAAAATATTTTATTGAAAATCTTCTGATATTTTGATCTTTCTATACAAATCGTCCATTTTATTTTATATTTGCTGTAATCTCTACACAATAATAAAATACATATTTTTAACAGATTTTAATACAAAGAATTGTTTTATTCATCTTGTAAAAATGATTAACTTGTGTAGTTGAACAATTTAATAATGCATTTTTTCTGTATGCTAAAATAATATTTCACTCGTATTACTTTGTTCGTGAAAAAGTGTATCAGTAGTTAATAAAAAAATATTTATATGTACTAGAGTATTAATATTTTGTACCAATCTCATTAGATTACTCTGAATACAATAGTTTATTTTTACAGTCAATTCAGTAACGGTAAAAATAGTTGTAATGAATACAGTTGTGACTCGGTTATTATATTAAGAGCGTAGTTAAGTGCTTCATTCATTGAATTACTGTCATTTGAACTTGAATCAAAAGAATATACTAGACATTTTTTATTTTGTTAAAAATCATGAGATACTTCAATATAAAATAGTTTCTTTTTTTCATATGCAAATAATAATGATAATAAAACACTGTTACAGTGCTGAATATATTATTTGCATTACTGTGCCATATATTATGTTAGGAATTTCATTAAAATTGAATCTTTAGCAGTGTAATCATAGTATGTTGACATATATCAAATAATACAATATTTACGGGATAGAATATTCTCTGTACCTATTATGAACAGTTTATTAACGTATTTTTCGTGAAAAAAATTAAAAAAATTTTAAAACCCAATTACTTCATAAATTAACTATAATTAATCATATTAACTTTATAAATTTTATATTTACCCCTTCATTTACCTTATATATTAAAATGTACATACTTTTAAAAGTGAAATTTGTTTTTTCAAAATTTTCGGTGCATTTTTTAAAAATAATTGTTTATAACAAAAGTTATTACAAAAAAAAAAAAAAAAAACAAAAGAAATTT
>JABFPM010004249.1:0-12959 GCA_022817325.1 Idris sp. 1 HC-2018 | reverse complement strand
TGTTACATGTAAAATAAAGGGGCGGAGCTTACTGAAAATCGCTACTGAAGTCGATGCAAATTACAGTAGTCAAACAAAAAGCAAAAAATGTTTTTTATTGCTTGAAAAACATATGAGGCACCAATTGTTTTTTTTGCATAACTAATTGACCATTGGTATTTATAAATGAGCTAATTTCATTAGAGCATCATAAATGTGATTTTCAGTACAACATGAATAGCAATATTCGTTTCATATTTCTATCCATGTAGCCAACAATTTTTTTTGCATCTGTTAGAAATAAAATGTTGACTATGGTTCCTTTGTTTGTTTTTATTTTGGCAGCACTGCGATGCTTTTGTAAACGCGCTTATGTGTTTGATAACACCTTTTTTTAGATTTACCTCTTGCTAAGTATTAGTCTTTTTTTTTGTTAAAAATGTTCGTTGTATCAATATCTAAAACTTTCTTCTTGTAATTTTGATTATAATGTTCTAAGCAATAGATCATATTTGTATCAGTGTCTTGATTTGAACATTATTATTCAACAAAGGTTTTTTGTCTTAACAGCATCAAAGCTGGAGTGAACTAAATTTTAAAGTATTTTTTTCAGCTTAACAATTAGGGATTGCAGATTTCCTTGACATTGTATTTGCCGGCAAACGGTAAATAAAAATGGTCTTCACCAGTTTACTGGTAAATTTACCGGTAAATTTTCTTTAAAATTAAATTTTATTTAAAAACATAATATTATTTAATAAGGAAACATAAATATAACATTAATTTCTTTATTTAAATATTTAACAAGATTAAAAAAAAATTATTCAAAACTTAAGAACAAGTTAAACAAAAAGTAAGCAATATGGTCGTCGAAAACTTATTATGTTTAGAGATTTTTCATTTAACCGCAATCCTATTTTAATACACAATGTGCATTAATGGACAAAATTGGTTAATATGCCCTTTCCGATTTTAAATTTGTAGGGTTTACCGTTTTAAAATAATTAAAAGTCATCTTAATCATCTTTTCATTCTTAAAAATGTAAGCTGCTGAGTTTAATCTGTATTTTTGTAAAATAGCTTTACACACAGATTGGACACTCATATCTGTAAATGAAATAGTTTCTAAAAATTGTTATTCAATATAATCCTGATAAAGATTAACTTACCAATTTTTTATGCATCTCACTTTTTATTCAAATTTTTATTTATGGACTTTAATTTATTATTACTTTTATTATTTAAAACACAAAACATTTAAATTGTCTTTATAATATATAATTGAATAACTAAAATTTAATATGTAAATTTGCCAAATTAAACTATATAATAGCACTAGTCGACAAACATTTTGTTCCACAGTTGTCACTATTTTTTTGTGATCTTTAGGCATCAATATGATGTACCACATTTATCTTTTGGCAAAAAGTTTGTTTTTCTAAGCAGGATGACTATAATTAATTTTTTAATATCACATCGTGAAAATAAGATATACAAAAAAATAAGATTAAATTATAAAATCATTGTTGATGTTGTATCTCTTGCAAACATATAATATACTCATTTTTCACTCATTCTATCAAAATGTAAATTTAATAGAAAAATAGAAAATCACCCCACTGTTAAATCATGTATAACTAATAATAAAAGTTTTAGTCTTAAATTCAAACTTCTCACTTGAGTCGTAGTTTTTCCTTTTACCGCAAAGCGGCCGCTGTCTTCATAGACAGTATTCAGTTTATATTTTCTATCTCTTAGATTAAAAATGTCTTCGTTGGAATGCGATCGTTCGCCCAATAAATTTTGTTTTATTTGCGGAGAGTTTATCAAATGTAGATCAAATAAATATCTTGTTTTAACGTTTCCAAGTCTTTGTGAAGCATATAAAGCGTATTTCAAAATACCTATCGAAAATCATGATAAACCTTGGATTCCGCACTATAGTTGTGAAAGATGCAAAAAATACTTTAGAAGGTAATTTTTATAATTCAAAAAACTTTTTACGATAATTTTTAGAATTATTAAATTTTTTATTGTTTATTTAGCGTGGTATAGAGGAGAAAATCGATCGATGAAATTTACGGTTCTGAGAATTAGGAGAGAGCCGAGGAATCATGGAAATGATTGTTATTTTTGTTTAGTTGATCCGTCGAAACGACGAACTGGTGAAAATGTGATTTTATGTCGAAAATGCGAGAACCTGTCGAATACCCAGATCTGTCATCTTCGTCTGCACCAGTCCCGCATAGTACTAAAAAGCCGGTGCCAGTTTTACAAAAAGCACAAGATTCGCAAGAAAGCGGCTGTACTTCAGCAAGTTCTCAACAAGTAATGGATAGCGACTCGTCTTACATGCCCTCACAAAACTTTGATGTCAAGACTCCCTATTTTCATAATTAAAGTGATGTCAACGATTTAATTGAGGATTTCACGCTTCCGAAAGATAAAGCTCAAATGTTGGTGTCCAGGCTTCAACAGTGGAATTTATTAAACAAATCGGTGAGAGTGTTTATTTAAAGAAAACGTCATGAATTTTTTGCCAACTACTTCACGGATGAAAATAACCTCACCTACTGTCATGATGTTCCAGGATTGTTTGAAGAATTGTGAGTTTTTGTCGATCCAAAACTTTGGTGCCTTTTCATCGATGGTTCTTCCAAAAGTTTAAAGGCTGTACTTCTCTACAATAGAAATATCTATCCATCAATTCCACTGGCTCACTCTAATAGCCTTAAAGAAAATTATGATAGCGTCAAACTGCTACTGGAAAAACTTCGACACAGTGAACACCAACGGGACCTCATCGGAGACTTCAAAGTTGTCACATTTTTAATGGGACTACCAGGTGGATATACAAAACATCCATGTCATCTGTGCTTATGGGACAGCAGAGCTGATGCCAAACACTACAAAATAAAAATCTGGCCAGCAAGAACAGAATTTACTGTAGGAGTGAAAAATGTAAACCACTTATCGATCTTTTAAAAGTTCTTATGCCACCTTTGCACATCAAACTAGGTCTTATGAAGCAATTTGTGAAATCACTGGACAAGAATTCGAAGGCTTTCGATCAATTCAGATAAATTTTTCCAGCTTTATCGGAAGCGAAGGTCAAAGCTGGTATTTTTGTTGGTCCCCAGATAAAAAAACTTCTGCATTCAAAGATATTTATCAATTTGTTGAAGCCTACAGAAAAATTTGCGTGGAATAGTTTCGTGAATGTCGTTGAAAAATTTCTCGGAAATCACAAGGCAGCTAATTATAAACAACTGGTCAGAAATCTATTGAATAATTACCAAAAATTTGGTTGTCGTACGTCACTTAAAGTACATGCTGGATGCACATTTGGACCACTTCAAACAAAACATGGGTACTTACTCGGAAGAACAAGGCGAGTGATTCCATCAATATATCAAGGGTTTCAAACGTCGTTATCAAGGTCAATGCAATGCGAAAATGATGGATGACTACATCTCGCGACTCATTCGAGAAAGTGATGAAGAGCACAAACGAAACATTCACAAATTGTCTCATTTCTAAATATTATTTGAGCAGTTGGTTGTACTATTACATGATTCTTATCAGAATTTTTAACAGAAACGAGAATTAGTTCTTACAATTACAAATTTATTTTGTATTTTATTTTATATAGTTTTCCTTAAGATCTACATTAAAAATTAATATTTATCAATTTTTTGTATTTATCAATTACTTCAAACACATACAAACTGAGAATAATTAAGCCTTGTACACAAAAACAAACTTTTTCATGTATACCAATAAGTTTTCATCGTTTTGGGGCACAAGAAACATAATTCTCATAGTCATCATCGTGGAACGGAAAAAAAGTTTAATTTTGTCGACTAGTGTAGTCCGTTTTTAAGAGAAGTTTTTGTTCTTATAGTTAATTATAGAGTTTTTAATTAAATCTAATGATTTATATAATTTTAATTTTATTTTATTCATTTAAAATTCGTTTACCTCATGAAAATAAATAAATGATCATAATTAATATTATTTGAAATATAAATGAATTTTGTATTATAAATTTTACATTTACAACATGAATCTTTGTGCCACACAGTCTGCGTCAATTTAAAATAATTACACCCTACACATCTGATACAAAACCTTATAAAAATGCAAACATGACGTATTTGAAACGCTTAATAACAACTGACATTCAAAATACATAAAAATGCAATTGAGTTATGTTCAATTAAAGTAAAATAATATAAAAAAAAAATGAAAAATTGTAAACAAAATCATTTTTAAATACGTTTCATTTTTTACCGAATTTATCGGTAAATGCACTTCAATATACCGGGAATTACCGAATGCCATTTCTTATAAATTTACCGGTAGTGCAATCCCTAATTACGAAACTCCACATGAGGTTCCTTTACTATTTTTTATCAATAAACATTGTTTATAGCGGGGCCATTTTGCTTAACCGTTATCGAAATCTGCAGTTTTCAAGATTTTTTAAAAATTTGTAAATGTTTACTCTTTAACTCTTGCAAAATTGAGCCTTTCTGTCAAATTACAATTGTAAATTGTTGAATCAGAATAACAAATACGCAAAAGATGCAAAAATAGTTTATAAACCTGGATAAATAAAGTTGAACTGAAGAGGGCTACTTTGCCCGTTTCTACTATATTTTTAAGATTTTAAGGCAAATTGTTCGTTGAGAAGTCAAGATTAAATGGTCCAATTTTTGGAATGGGAACCTTTCACCTTTTTAAAATTATAATAATTTACCTTACTAAAGAGGTAATATGTCATTTTTTCATACTTTTGAAGACCAAAAAATGATTTACCGCCCTTGTAAAGTAAAATATCGTATATAATATGGCGGGAAATGCAACGGCTCACTCGTTTTTTGCAACGCTCGGCTTCGCCTCAATATTACAATACTACGAGTGAGCAAATCGCATTTTCCCACCCAAGTTGCGTTTGTAAAAGGGGACGAAGTGCAGGTTCAGATCCGGAGGTGTTGACTGTCCTCGTTACACTCGTCCAATCATTTTGCACCCCCGGCTCCAAAACCTGGAATTTTATTTCTTGTTGCAAAATATACTAATAGGTATAGTCGTTACTACAGTATAATAATAATAATAATTATTTTAAACAGTGAAAGAAATATACTTACAGCTAAACAAAAGAGAATACTACTAAAGTAAAATAATAGCATTATTTTTTTCATTGTTTTCGTATATTTTTATGACCTGTATAAAAATGTTTAAAACAATATTTTTTATAATATATACATTTTGTTCATTAAAAAGTAAATTAAATTTCTTTACAATTTAAGTAAAATTGTTAATAAATGAAAAAAATGGTAAAATGAAAAATCTTTTCAAATTTATTAATAAAACACTTCACAGTAATTTAAGTATTATAATGAATTTCTATAAATTGATAGTTGCAATACAATTTGGAAATTCAAGTTTGAAAATTAATTTTATAATAGACGTTTAAAAGCACCAAATTCTTGAACCACTAACCCATAGAAGGATTGAACATTTATTTCATACTTAGACCTTTCTCAGTATTAACTATCATTTTTTGTTAGTTTCATTATAACTCTTAATACAATTTGATCAATAATAAAGCAATTAAAATGTAGAAGATTAACGCGATGCCGACTGAAAATTCTCAGTCTCTCTTGTATTTTTAGTGATATTTGAAATTATTTGATTGTTTTAATTAATTTTGAAAAAACGGCCATGTACTGGTGTTGACTATAGATGGAATTATATGTTTCATTGTTTTGTAGTTCATAAAGTTCTCCCATCTATAGTCAACACCGGTACATGGCTGTTTTTTTAATTAATTAAAACAATCAAATAATTTAAAAGATCACTAAAAATAAGAGAGAGAGACAGAGAATTTCCGTTCGGCATCACCTTAATGTAATTAAATGAAAAATGTATTCTCACGAGATTTGTTTTCTAAAAATGTCTACAATTCTGATTCTAATTTCAATATTAAAAACAAAAATAATATTGAAATATACTTTTATATACCGTTCAACATGTAACAATTTAATATTATTCTAAGAATAGAAATATTGACTAAAATTCAAAATTGTCTCTTCTTTTAACCATTCACTTTGAACTGGCTTTTTTAAATAGGGGAGAGTGCCCTATCTTCGGACACTTTTAGTTTTCGTTAATTTAAACAATATAAACAAATGTTAATTTTCATTTAAATGAGTGGGATTAATCAAATAACTTATTAGCTACATACTGGAAGAATAAAAAGTAAGAAATATAATAATAGGTAATTATAAATAATAAAAGTGTAAAAAGTGCAATTTGTCCGAACGTAGGGCTAGTGCACCTTTCTTCGGACGAGCCGGCCCTTTCTTCAGACGCATAGAAATTCTTCAATTAAACACTGGATTTTCAATGAAAATTAGGCTAATAAATAAGTAAATCTATAATATCGAATGAAAAAAGATATATTTAATACCTTACATAAATTAGAATATATTTTTTATTATATTATATATAATAAATAAGAAACATAGAAACAAAACATGCCAATATATTTTTTATTTTTAATTATAATTATGAGCAAATCTCTAATACTGCAAATCTTTTTGGTCTTTGAGATCATTTTTGATGACACTTTTTAGCATTTTTTGGTTTTCATCAATTTTTTTGGTTGATTTTTAGTGATTTTTGTTGCGACTTTTTTTCCGACTTTTTTGTTGGGTTTTTTTTGCTTAAGTCTTCTGTCTTTCCAGTCTTTTTTTTCTCTTTTGCGCTTGTTTAAAATAGAATCTGCATTTTCTTTCTCGCTTACATAGGATTTTTCTTCCGGTTGATCTATTATTTCTGGTATTGGGTTATCAAATGACAAACCGTTAGCTGCAGAAGGATGATCGTTATGAAGAGTCAATATCGTGCTTGCACCGCGTTTTCGTCCTCATCTAGATGTTGTACGAGGCGGTGCTTTTGGGTAGCCTTTCAGTTGTTCCGGAGTGATGAAAGTTCTTTTTGTCCCTGACTCTGGGATTTCAGGAGCAGCGGCAGAAACTGGTACAGAGTCATTGGATTCAGACTCTCCAGTAGCAGGTAACTGATTTTCAGATTCTAGGGGCTGATCAGTAACACTTGATATGCGAAAGTCTTTTTCTGTGAAATGATGAGGATCGAATGGATAAATCCCAGATTTTAACAATCCTGCGGTGATGTTTTCTGCTGTCATAGCGTGATTACAGGCGTACGAAACAAATCCAGCAACTTTGTAGATGTCGACAGTCTGAGCAGGATTGCTTGCCATCCACAAATCAACTGCAGTGTTGTAATATTGTTTGAATGGCCCGTACACAGAAATATCCAGCGGTTGCATTTTGTTACTGCAATGAGGGGGTAACGTGAGGATAGTAACACCAGCATTTTGAGCCTTCTTAACAATGTCGACCGAAATATGACTGTCATGATTGTCATATATTAAAAGACTTGGATTTTCTTTAGTGCTTCCTGTGCACCGGATAAAATGATCCATGACATGGGCGAAGTTCTCCGCCGTCATCCATCCACTTGGATTTGCCAATCCTAATGTGCCAGGAGGAGCATTGTTCAGCATGTGCTGTTTAAAAAATTTCCGTGGAAACACCATGACAGGTGGCAAAAAACCTTCCATTTGCGGAAATAATTCCACAAGTTGTTACCAGTACCCCTCTTTCAGCGCTTGTTGACTGATACACTTGTTTTTCACCGTTTGCAGCAACAACAGGGCCTGGTCTTTGAACTGTCGTAGTCGCTAATTTTTAAAAAACAAAAAATACATTATTTTTTTGCTCTTAATTAAATTAATTTATTTTGAATTTTTGCACTAAATTTACCTGTTTCATCCAAGTTAAATATTCTTGTAGGATTGGTCAACTGGGGACAAGATTTAAAAATAGAGCGCAAATTATCCATGAACAAATTGACGTTTGTGGCATTAAAAGACGTCAATCGTGACAGGCTGGTAGCTTCCGGTTTACGAATACTAATATCAGGTTTTCTTTTCATAAATCCACGGAACCATTTTCTCCCGGCTTTTTTTTGAGATTTCCATTGCGGCGGCATCTCCATTTCATTGACTTTAGCTACGTCATATGCCAATTGTTTAACGCGTTGCGGTGTCAGACCGTAAGTCATCTCACTGCATCTCTGAAAATGCAACACATTTTTTTGAAATAAATTAATTAACTTAAAAATTGAAAAAAAATATATTAAATGACAATAATTATAAACAACACAAACAATAATGAGAAATTGAATACAAACCTTGATGTAAAATACAATCTGGGTTTTCTCTTTTTTTGAGAATATTTGCCGTGGAGTAATATTCGGTTTGATGGCGACGGGATCGACTTCGGGACCGGCAGCGATTGTCCGGGACTTTTGTACATGACCGTGGAGGGTTTGGAATTTCAAGTCATACATTTTGGCGGCTTCTTGGATTGAAACACCTTCCTGGATCACTAATTTCACAGCCCTTTGAATCACATTAGTTGAAGAATTCTTATGTTCTCGCTTTGTTTTTGTACTTTCCGGCATTTCGTCCATCTAAATTAAATGATTTTTAAATTTCGAGGTTATGATGTTTACTTTCCTGCAAATTGTATTTTATCAAACGAAATTCTTATTGTCACATGTTTATTCAAGCGTAAAATATTAAAAAAATATACACACCTTGATTTTTTTATGTATTTATGTCGAAACTAAAACTAGTTTTCAGACTTTATTTACACAGCAAATTCACACCGGTAAACTGAATTTGGCTACACTGATAGCGTCCGAACGAAGGTGCTGCGCGGCGTCTGAAGAAAGGGCCATTGCTACTTTTCAGAAAAAAAATCGCCATTTTTCAGAAACCTAATGAAAAACTTTTTGTATCTTTCTAATATGTAAATTAAACATTGATTTCACTAGAAAAATATAAAAACATACAAAAACAGAGCATTTATGTTTTTTACGGACTTTGATGTAAGGAGGTCAAATTTCACTTTTCACTACAAAAAACTAACTTATTCAAAAAGAAGTCTTTTTTGACTTATTCGATTACTTTGAAATTTTAGCCATTCGTTATTAATGAAAAATGAAGTTACTATGAATTATTCAGATTTTGTTATAACATTGTTTTTTATTTATAAGCTTTGTCTGAAGATGGGGCCGTCCGAAGATAGGGCACTCTCCCCTACTCTTATTATAATTGCTATCCAAAGAGAGACTTATGACAATAATATGAAAAAACAAAAAAGAAACCAACTTATCTAAACAAAACTAAGAAAAAACGACTTATTCGTGACTTTTCAGCAATAAATGGTTAATTATTTATTTGTTGAATGTTGAAAAGTCACGAATATTTATATTTAAATAATAGTACATGAGTAATTATACAGAAAATTTCCTTTCATTCGTAAAAAAATCGAAAAATTTCTGACTGAGGGCACACCTTTGGGATTATTTGTTTCTTGCCTTTTGCCCTTCAAATAGAAAAAATAGTGGTGACTTAGAATTTTTGAAGCTGACATTTTTAAATATAAACAATTTTTCAGGTGGTTTACACTCAGAGTTTTCCAGAAAAATCATTAACTGGCGAATATGAGTTTAAAGGAAAAGTTCTCGGTAGACCTATAGTGAACAAGGGAGAATTCACTTTAGTTTTATGTAAGTAAAAACATGTTTTTATTGATGATTTTGTATTATTTATTAATTGTATTTGGCTCATCATTTAAAAAAATAGTTATACTTTAATATAAGATATTTTTGCTCTGCATAAATAAAATTTGTTACATACTTTTTCAAGCCAAGTGAAAATATTGATACATCTAATAGTTGATAACAAATTTTAACACATTATTTTGTCGATATTTGCAGATAATTTAATACAAACTACAACTGTTACAAGACTACCCGGAAAGAAACTTAAAGCAGCTATCGACGTGCAGAGTATTGACAATTTGAAATTACATGTTACGAACTTATTACATGGTCGTGACTATTTGGAAAATATTTTAGACAGAATTATAAATGGTGCGTGGCAACCCGGTTTCGTTGTAACCAGGCCAATTATTAATGAATTAGTGTCAGTTGCATTTACGGAAATTTTTGGTAAAGCTTTTCAAAATTTTCCCTTCGAAAAAATTATCAAATATAAGTCTTCATCCACTGAAGGTTACAACTGATTATGGTAAGTAAAAAATCACTTGCAATTTCGTAATTGTATTCAGTAACGCGTTCGTTTGTATATGATTGAAATCTTTCATTCACGTAAACGAATCAGTTACTTTAACTTTGTTTTGTTAGCCACTGTAAATTGAAATTAATTAACTGCTTTCGAAAATTTAAAAAAAACTTACAGTCTTATGATTGATACAGCATATGTGCAAAATATTTCAGATGTTTCTGACGCACGTGTGATATGTTGTGGGAAATCATGATATGTATCACCGTTAATTAACTGTAAATTATTTATGTAAATTAATTATACAATTATTTTGAAATTTGGTATTCATTGAACAATAATAATTTAAATAAATGAAATTTACAAGTACATATTTACGTGAATAAACTTTGTGTTTCAAATCAAATACTGCATAATATTTTACATTGCATTTTTTATTTTTCAGAAAAAACTCCTCTTTAAATTTACATAAGCTACAAATTATTTTGTTATGAGAAATATTTTTAATTTTAAGTCCGTGAATATCCATTTGCATAAGAATAATCACTTATCCAATTTATTGGAAATTATGAAAATGTTATACACAAATATATAATGAAAAATTTTTTTTACAATGCGATAATTCTAAATAACAAATTTGTAATAATTTATCATAAATGTTATTTGGAAACTGTTTGAAATATTCATTTGCTTTTTAAGAATAATTTTAGCTTGCAATATTTAATAAAAATATAGTTTTAGTGAGAAATGTATAAAGTTTTATTTATTATTATTGTTGTTCTTCAAATTTGTAATCATTACTATTGTAAGTATCATGATATATTTTTGTTTACGGTACTACGAAACATTCAGTTTAATTTATTTCAAGAATACAAATGATTTTTCGTTAATAAATTCTAACAGTCATTATATTAATGTAAATTTATAAGTGATTTTAAAGTTTACTTGTAGAAATATACTTTTGTATAATAATAAAGAAATTAGTTATGAATTAAAAATAGTTTAAATGCCAGTGAAATTCTGGCAAACTTGTATTTAAAATAACTATGTCCATTGGAGACTTCTAGTTGTTTTTCTCAATAATATTTGGTTTTTTTAAATTATACAATTTAAGAATTCGAGTTTTATCCGTCATAATATTTTAGATTGCTGATGGCTCTTAATTATTTGATAAAATATTTTTAGATAAATGTTCAATTGTGTTTTATTATAATGTTTGGAATATATGTATAATCCTGTTTTAAATAATGTCTAAAAGGAGTGTTTAATAAACTGATTTTCTGAGCAATAAATGTCATATATTTTTTGTAGCAATTTTCCTACTATGCATCCACTGATAGAGTATGTCAAATGTAATTTTAAGAGTTACCTTTATCTACTTTGACATCAACATTAATTGAACTTAAATATTAAAAAAATAACTAGTATATTAATATAGAGTTGCACATTGATAATTAATTAATGGTGATTATTTGCTAAAAATTGCCAATTTGTTGATGAATCAGAATTTTCGTAATTTTACGGAGAGGCATTAACGATATACTAAAAACAAGTACAAAGTGAAACAACTTTTTTTTTTTTTTTTTTTTATAAGAAATACCAGCAAACCTTTGACATTTTGTTGTAATAAATATCTACAATTTTTTTATAATATTAAAAATTGTTACAAAAATTTAACTTTTGAAATTGAAATTTTGTAAAAGTTTTTAATATTTTAACCTAAAATGTTTTTTCTAAACTGTAGATATTATTATATATTCCAATAAAGTATCACTTAAATTTGCTGATTTTTCTTTAAGAAAAAAATTTATTTCACTTGTTTATGTTTTTAGTAAAGTTTTATCGGTGCCTCCCCCTGAATTAAAACATGCATCATATTTAAATTTAAATATAATTTTTTAAATTTTTTATTTAAAATATCATTTTTTGTTTTAAAAATGCATTTATCAAATATTTTATGACACAAGAGCTTATGTTTTAAATTCTGAAACGTCTTTATGTTGCATCTCGTTTGATTTTTAAAAAATGATTTAAAACTATTGACGATTTAATGGCTTTGTTCGGGTAAAAATGGTAATAACTGATTCTCAAGTTCAACCGATTTCTTCATTTGCTCTTTGCTTGGCAACTTACCTACCTTGAATCTTCTGTAGGTCTTTAACCTCGCATTCTTAGGCTGAGTTAAATAGAGACAGAGTGTGATATGTCATTTTAAATATACATAATTGTATGGTTTTAGAGAATTACATGTATAAAGATTAATTTACATATTTCAATATCTAATTCAGGACGAAAATAACATCTATACATGCTAATGGAAACTTTATTCAGTTTGTTAATTTTGCAAATTTTTTTTTCATAAATATTAAACTCACAAGTTTTATTTTTATGTAGTTTTAATAATAAAAAATTAATTTTTTATTATTAAATTTCATATTTAATTATGTAATTTCATCAGTTAATTTATAAATTCGATTAATTATCGTAAAAATTGTATTTGAAAATCAAAGATAAATTTTTTATCATCTTTTATTGAAAGTTGACCAAAATAACATCTTCAAGGTGATCTTTTAGTTTATTAGAATATAACTATTAATTGATTTTAAACTTAAAAAATCTATGTGTCAAACGTCAATTAGAAATATCAGAAAATAAAATTAACAAAGTTGACTTCTGAAGGACAATAATAATTATGTATATACTTTTTTGTGGGCATCTTTTATATAATGTATTTTAGTAAAAGTCATCAACTTTTTTAAAATTATTTTTCTGATAATAGTTGATTGAT
>JABFPM010004248.1:0-12961 GCA_022817325.1 Idris sp. 1 HC-2018 | reverse complement strand
TATATTCAGACTGTATCCAGATTTTACCCACTCTGTACAGGCTGGATACTGTCAGGATTCAGCCTGGTATAAAATTAAATATTATCTGGCATTAGTCTAGATGCAACTTGGAAATAACTCTGGAATTAGTCCGGAGACAGTCTGGGAAAAATCTGGATTAAGTCTGGATACAGTCTGGATATTATTGTGACCCAGACTGAATCCAGACTCTCTCCAGACTGCATCCAGACTATTACCAGATTTCTACCAGACTATATCCAAACTGTTTTTTCTGCTCGGGAAAATATTATGCCAATTTACAAAACTGTTCTCAATTAATAATGCCTGTGTTAATTTTTTATAAATATTAATAAATTGATAAATATTAATAAACGCATTTTAAGTTTACAATATATATTGTTTGTTTTTAATTCCTCATGCATATTTATATACAGTCAGATATTGATTTTTCACAGTAATACAGATATTTAAGAGCTTAGAAACTCCTTAATTTATAATTAATTAGTGAAAATTAATTTTATTATTAATATTACGATATTAATTAAAAATATATAAATTATATTTATGCACGAATTATCGTTGCAAATTATATGCATTTAATCAGTAATTATAAACTAAATATTGCATTAGTACATAATGCGACTAGGACATTTTAATTATATATTATTAATTTATTATTTTAAAAACATTATATATAATGCATGATGATTTAACTGATTAGTTGAAAACAAATATAAAGTAAACGTAATATTAGTTTAAATTAATAAATGATTTTACTGTTATTTATCATAATAATTTCGGTTATTAGCGTACATTTAGATTTTCAACTATAATTATGAAATAAATAATTCAAGTTTGTAAATTTAACAGCAACTAAAGATTCATGACAAACATGAATTTAAAAGATGAGATACTAAAAACAGTTATAAAATTATAAATATAATAAAAGTTATAATATACGATGCTTTTAGAAAAGCATCAACTAATTTCAAAAATGACGAAGATAAAAACAAGGTAGAAAAATAGCGGAACACGCGACAATTTGATTTTATATTTTATGAAACACGTAACAATATACAAAATATTATGAAAATGAATTATTTTAGTTTTCCTCGTATTATCTAAATCTAAGGAAATAAAAATAAACAAAAAATATTATTACACTGATTATAAATACTGAATTATAAATTATTTGGATTCTGCAAACCATGCAGAACTCGCCTGCATTGACAAATTAGCGCTTATTCAAATAACATAAATATTTCAAAATTACCCTAGAAATTTTACTCGGAAATTTCATATCGTCAAAATATTTTTAGTCTAATTTTAAAAAGTATATGTTATCGAGCCGTAAGCTTCGTGTTGAAAGGCCATTATATGCCACACTATAATTCAAATAATTCGTACAAAAGTGAAAAAAAAGACAGGAAAATTCATTAGTTCGAATCGGTTAATAAAACTAACAAAACAAATAGCCAAAAAACAAAAATGAAGAAATAATAAATTTAACTAACCAATTTATTACATAAATAACCAAAAACGCAAATGAAATACACTGCCTGCTGAAAGTTCATGAATATACCTAATGAAAAGCATTCATTCTTCAAAGTGATATACTTTCTTAAATAATCAATAGAAAAGCAATTCTAATTAGAGCTTTCAAAAGCTGAAACAATAAATTTTCCAGGCCTTTAATTGAAATCAAGTTTGTATTAATTTTTAGTTGAGTTATACTATTTTGAAAAAATTGAAAAACTGCTAATTTTTATGTTTTTTTTCAAAAATTTTGTGTCACGGTGACAATTTTTGTGAATCCTGAAACCCAGTGCAAATAAAAGTTTAAACCCTGCTCATTCCAGGAAAAAAAATTAATAAATTATCTATAATATTCATCGAGCTATCGCAATTCAAAAATTTTTTGACAGCATTCAAACAATTTAATTTTTTGTTAAAAATTTTGCCACAGCCTTCTGTAAATGTTACAATTTAGTGCAAATAAATGTATTATTTTCAGGTAAAAAATAGTGATTGATATTCTATTATTTTTATCGAGTAATCACAATTTGAAAATTTTTGTAACGACGTTCAAGCGTTGTCAAAACATTGTTGAATCGTGATAACTTGATGAATATTATAGATAACCTATTAAAATTTTTTTCCTGGTAATAGCAGGGTTCAAAATTGCATTTGCACTGAGTTTTAGGACTCACAAAAATTTTCACCGTGACATCGAATTTTTTGAAAAAAACATAAAAATTAGCAGTTTTTCAATTTTTTAAAAACAGTATTACTCAACTAAAAGTTAATAAAAACTTTATTTCAATTAAACCGTTGGAAAGCTTATTGTTTCAGCTTTCCAAAGCATTAATTAAAATCGTATTTTTATTGAGTTTTTAAAAAGTTATATTACTTTGAAAAATGAGTTCCTTTCGAAGGTATGTCATGAACTTTCTGCGGGCAGTGTATACACTAGTATGTGGGCGGAAACAGCGGAAAATCACGTCGAGCTTTCAGGTCGTTGAGACACTCGATTTGTCTGAGATCACATTTGCGAATGGTTGTATAAAGGTTCTCGTTAGACCACGGAAGTTAAGCAACTTTCATGGTGGTCTATACTTTTTTTTGTAAATTTTGGCAGCAACTTTTTCAACTAGTCACTCTTAGCCATATTCTTCAAATTGTATCTTTTCAGTTTAATGTATTTATTCATCATTTCTTTTTTTTTCTAACCTCACTGGCACATTGAAAAATCTGTTTCTATTCTCTCTTTTTGTCATAATTGTGAAAATAGTCTAGTGACCAGAGTACAGATGGCAGCAGCGCTTGTGATAAGTGTGAAAGTGTGTGAAGTTTGTATGTATGAATGCACCGGGACGCAATTTTAAAACATGGAGTCCAGATCACGTGGTTGCTGGTTTTCTACACTCTATCGCCACGGAAATCAAACGGAGGTCTGGCAATGGCTTTCCAAAGCCCCATCCAACCCGCAACTGCGACAAAGTGGAGAAAACCCACCATGTCAAACACAGACTAGTGATTAGACTTAGCGGTCACCGATTCAAGTACAAACCACCACCAAAGTTGCTTAACTTACGTGATCTAACTAGAACGTGTTAGACAACTTTGATTCACCTGCTGGCTATGGTGGTCAGTATTTGAATGGGTAACCAACTTTTTCTGACCATTAGTCTGTGCTCGGCAAATGAAAGTATGTGCTGTCTAGCATATGCAGATTGTATGTTGAGTCTAGTAAGACAGATAATTGCCGGATTCCTACCTAGATGGCGACACCAGTTACTCCATGGTTCAGAACCCACGTTAAGCTGTAGGGCCCATATGTGAAACAAATACACTGACAGTCACACACAACACACACGTATCACTCACACAAATAATTCACTCACTCTTATATGAGAAACATAAATCTCATTTGGTTCTTGAAAATGGCGTACAGCGGCATCACCGTTGTTTAGCCCAATTAAGGCAACAGCGACAATAAGAACTTAAAAGAAGCAGTTTTAGGTATTTTTATTTATTACTTTTACCGGAGGTTCCGATAACTTAGAGGGCCCTGAAGCAATTTTTGATGTTTTTACCTCGGTATCACTTTTACCGGAAATTCCGGCATTTCTGTTTCTGGCGCCGGCGGAACCTCCTTATCTCGTTTCTCGTCTTCCTGCCAGAAGTAACTTTCCGTATTGCCTATAATGCTAATGTAATCATCATCACTCTTAACGAAAGACACATTCTTCATCACTTCCGCCATATTCTTAAAAATTCCGGATTCGCAATTTTAAAGTTAGGACTTTAATTAACGTCCGACTATGGTCAATATCTTCCACCAGAGTTACGGAATCCAGAGAAATCGCAACATTCAACCGTGGTCAAATACCTCCAGCCAAAATTGCGACTCTTAGATTCTGATCAGATCAACTCTTGGCCAAGGTAAACACACCTTACCTACAACCAAAATTTTAAGAACACTGATATATATATATTTGTAGGTTAAAAAAAGTTTACATTATCGCGACAAGAAACAACAAATTACAAAACGACAATAACTCACGTCTTTGTTCAGAACTAACCATTTTTCTCGGATTTATAAGATTTTCAATGCAATTGGAATAAACATTTTTACATTAGTACATTATAATAGATTATATAATTATTTTACGCAAATAAAATTGTATTGAATAAAAATAAGGACATTTTTGTGTTGTAAAAAAGTGGTAAAGTTAAGAATGTTAAACAATTAAAATAACAATAATAGTCTTTTCATATAAATATCAAATATTTGACTTCTTTTGAGAGGTCTTTTGAACGGAAACAAAATATTCTCAAAGAAAATGCTTTCAATTTTGTTCACAATTATTATTTATTAATAAAAAAAACTGTGTACAGTATGTGTGAAAATGTTATTGTTAAAGAATGTAAATAAAAGCCGGAGGCTAATACATTTTTACGTGAATTTACGTTAAATATAATGAAATAAATATTATTATTTAACTAAAGTTTTAATTAGTAGAAATCTCGTATCAGAAACAAGGTTTTTCAGTAATAATATTATCATATTATTATCCTCTTTTTATATACATACTTTATTATAATATTTAAAACATAAACACATCAAAAGAAGTCTTGGCAAGTAAAATTAATAATATATAAAGTTTCAATGCGTTTCCATGGCGGAAACTGTGTACAGCAAATGCAACTTTCAAACTAAGAAACCAAGTTTCATACGTTTAATTTCTTTATTAGATGTACATTATTTATTTATACATATTTTATAAACATTCGGTCGAATTTTCAGAGAATAAAACATTTCACTCTAATAGTTCATTCAAAAGATTATCAACGAAACGAAAAAAAATTGGACTTTTCATTACCAATGTGGAAATCTACCATTGGCCCAACATCGGCCTAATATTGTTCATCGGCCGCCAATATTGACCCAATTGCTAATATCGGTATCACATCGGCATTTCCACATGAGTAGTTTATTCATGTTATGAATGCAAGAATGTTTGAATTAATTATTAAAATTATTTTTACATTAATAACATCTCGAAAAATGTAAAGCTTGATTGCCAATAACATATCTCTTTAAGATGATTTGGCTTTCATGAACCAAGTTCAAACTTATGTAGGTCAACAATGTTTTTCGTAAATTGTTATACAGTAAGTAAATAGTAAAAAGACATTAAATACGTAAATACGTATTCATTAAATACTATGCATTTACAAGTTCCAGAAAGTTGACACTTCGCAGACAATTGCAGAATAGTTTATTTGGCAAAAAGAGAAATAGCATTTCGCCTGTTGATAAAGTATTGTTTGGCATTGGAACAAAAAAGCTTTATGGAACAATGATTTCGGGGCGTTTCACATCAGACTGCAGAAGAAGCTGCAGTAACCGTCGGCATCGATCTGTAGGGCACTGCCATCCCGAGCTACATTCACAGACAACCAAGTTTAAAACCAAGTTAAACTTACACAAACAAACTGTTTTTTGGCTAATAACATTTACGCACTCAGACTTTTCTTCTGGACTTGGCCCACTTCCCTGGTTTTGCGAGGAATTTTCCTTGACCTGGACTTAACGACAAACGAAAATCTTCGAAACAGATCACTTGGTGTGTGAAAAAAAATATTGTAAAACTCGATCGATTACTACGATTGGGTTTTGTCGGACTAAAATTGGATTAAAGGAAATTCCATTCAAAGCTGCATAAAAACTGAACAGTTATGGTCCTAATTAAAAAGAAGCACTGTGACTGATATTTCAAGAGCGATTAATAACATTTTAATTTTGTATCATGTACTAATGAGTGACCGGAAAATAAGCGATAAATTTAAGCTTGTAATAAAAGAGATAAAAAAAATTAAATTTCCCATTAGCAATTTAAATGTGTATTTTTCGTTTTTATAAACGAAGATAACAAGCTCATTTTGCATGAGCAAAAAAGAAAAACATAGCAACATCGATCGAATAAATAAACTGCATATATTGTGCACGTTGATCTACAGTACACAACATGTATATACAATTTTTTAAATATTTGCAAATAACTTCCTAATCAATTTTCATTTTTCGATGAGAAATTGTACAAACTTGATGCAGGCTATTATCAATCACTTTTCGTGAAAGTAACTTTTATATACAACGTAAAAAAAGTTTACAATACTCAAGTGGTCAAGAGATCACAAGTTGGGAACATCAAAGTAAAAGAAGTAAACATTACACGTTTAGTTATTGAAAGTTTTGATAATAAAATCCAAGTGATGTTTCTTTGTGCCAACTGTAATAAATAATACATATATATATATATATAACTTTGCTTAAATAAATATTTATAGGTATAGTTGAAAATACACAGCCAGCAAAACTTAAAATAAATATTTGAGGAACAAGGAAATTCATATTTCCTCTGAATAAGAGTCAAACATTCATAAAAATGAAAGACTTTAATTTTAAAAATACTGCAACTGAAAATTGATTTTTAAAGTAAATGAAGCCTTGACAGATACAGTCTGACAGAATGAAAAATTGTTGCAAAAAAGGATAGCTAGCGCAATTTTGAAACAGGAACTGGGATTCAATTGCACTCACTAAGTTAGCAGATATTGAAGGAACAATAAAACACAGTTATTGGCAGCCTATTATTTCAAATTTGAACCCATTAATTTTGCAATTCACCGTTATTGTTGAACTGTGAATATTATGGCAGCTACATTCCTTGTGTTAATTAATTAACGAATTTCAATATAGCACAATTTTGTTACTTGAAAATTAATATAATGCACACTTGGTGAATTCCAACTGATTTTTCATTCAAACTACACAAACAGTATAGATTAAGTAATATTAACAACATTCTGCGAAAAGTCAGTAAATGCATTTTTTAATTCCCATAAATTTGACCTGCTTTTATATCTCGACAGTTTGAAAAGCCTTAACTTTTTTGGCATTTAAGCATTCATTAGGCTGCAAAAAGAATAATGCATTAACATTAAAAAAAACATTTTCTGAAAAAAGCACCGAGCTGGTCATTAACAAAGTTTTGAGGAAACCTATTCTTGATATTTAGCGACTGGAAGATTATGCAGACTATAATTTTCACTCTTTTTTTTGTTTATCATCACGTAATATCATTGAACAAAAAATCAATGCTGCTCATCAAAAGAAAAAATGTAAAGCACGCCTTGAGAAACATTATTGCAAAATTTGCACGATTGTCCAGATTATTGATCTAACTAGTCGGTGCGAAATTTCTGTCCCAGCAGGTATACAATTATAAAAAATTGCTTTTGTCGAGAAGACATAATAAAATGTCTTCTTTCAGCTCTCAATAAGCCTTTTTTACATTATTCGAATGGATCAATTCAGACTCAAGTTACTAATACAAAAAAACAAGATTTCAAAGTGTCAGGAAATCTGGTGCACTTCTTTTTGCAAACCACTCGACTGAAAGAGAAAGGTATTAAGACTTTTTTTTCTTGCTAATTTTTAAAAGCAATTATTTGACTTAAGAATTTTGCAAGCAGTTTACAGTGTTAAAACACAAACTTTCATGGCAAACACTAACTTAACTCCTGCGAAAGTGATTTTTTTTTCTTTGCATAGTTGATTTCCTTTTTGTTATATACAAAAAATGCTGTGCTTGAAATATTAATATAAATAATTATTGTGACAGATTCAAACTGAAATTTGCATAATCTCTTCTCGAAAAAGTCAGGCATGCATTATTTTTAACATAATATTACACACGTCAGTGAAAAACGTTATTAAGAACACGAAAGTAAAAGATAATTGTGAGCTCTATAAACGTATATCTAGGTATAATATTTTATTATACACTTGTTGAATGTTTCTACATAGATACAAATAACTTACAGTTTATTCTTATGATAATAATGATGAATGTTAAATTATTTCATTTTAAATTTATAAACTGCAATAAAATAAGCCGAACATTTTATTTTTATTTTAGGAAAAATGTGTACAAATTATATTTAAAGGTGTCAATGAATAAATTTTGAGTTATTTAATAAAGGTCGCGTGCCAGATGATATTAAATCATCGTATCGAGGACACAATCTTGAGAGGCCATCTCATTCAAACTCGGATAACCTATTACAGGTGTCGGAAAAGCTATTACCCAGTGTGATTTGCGAAACGTGACAAAGATTAGTCACATTTATCCTCTTGAAATTCAATTTTATAGGGAAAAAGATAAACTATAATTAAGTATACTATCTCCTAAAAATAAAGCAGACCTTTCTCTACACTGTAAACGGGTTGTTGAAAATTCAACACGACTTTAAACAACATGTTGAATCTTGAAGTTATTGTTTAGATTCCAATAAAGGCATAAGCTAATAAAAAAAATGAGCAAATTTATATCATTTATAATTATATCTTTCATTATTAGATACTTTTAAAACAGATTAGTAGTTAATTATTTACTAGGAGGCTTTTTAAAAATATGACAATATTCAAAAATATTCAACATGTTGGGTCATTTTCAGACTTTGTCTGAATTTTAAAGCTTTCGTTGTAACGCAAAAAAATAACCTAAATGTCATATTTTTAAAAAGTCTCCTAGTAAAAAATTAACTACTAATCTGTTTTAAAAGTATCTAATAATGAAAGATATAATTGTAAATGATATAAATTGGCTTATTTTTGTTATTTTTATTAACTTATACCTTTATTGGAATCCACACTGCAATAATATAAACTGAATTTCAGTATGTTTTTGTCCCGTGTTTTAAGATATTTCAATATTTTGAATTAAATATACTGAATTCGATATTTACTTCTTAATTTAAGATTGCTTTGAAGCTCGCGTTTAAGAACATGCAGCAATCTTAATGAACATAGCCTAAAAATGTGTTCAATTGAAAACAAATCATTTATTACATTAGTAAGTTAGTTAATTTACTCAATATGGATCAATACAATTTGTTTGTGTTTAATGTTACGGTCAATGTTGGAACTCGGGCAATGTCGACGTTGCCCGGGCATTCAGTAAAACTTCATTAATTTGTGTACTTTATGATTAACAGTACGTTTTGATTTGATAGCTTTAAAAGAATTTGGGAAAATATTGTTTTTTTATTATATTATTATTTATAATTATTATTATTTAATTATTACTTTTTTTCGTTTTTTTTATTACGTTTATTTTCAATTCTTTACTAGTTATTAAAAAACTAGTAAAAGTGTTTAAAATATCAAATAATTAAATGCTTCAGTTAAAACATAATGTTTTTAAGTCAATAAAGTGTTTGACAAAATGTATATTATAGTTAGTCTAACTAAAACACTGATAAATTTCATTCTTACATCATTTTTGTATCTTAACGTTATTTTAATCTTAATTCAAAAAATTCTGAATAGAAAAATATCATTCTTATTTAAGTTTGTATATGCTTCTTAAATAATACTTCTTAATGCGTTATTATCGTATTCTACTGAATTCTTAAAAAAGAACAAACATCAATCTTAAAGTCAGTTTCTTTTAAATTCAGAAACTTGCAATTTAAGATCGAAAATTCATTTTATATTTTGATGTACTCAAATTCAATAGGACTTTACTTAAATTCAGAGTGTTAAGAAGTAACATTATTTGCAGTGTAAACGATAACTTTAAGATACAACAACACGTTATTAAATTGTATACAAAAAGTTTAAAATTCAACCATATGTTGTGTGCAACCAGATTAAACATCATGTTGTTGAATTTCGCAGCAACTGCCTTACAGTGTAGTAAATTTACAAAACTATTTGCTTCTTTAAAAATTGAGCAAAATTCGGAAATAAACAGTTGGGGTTGAAAGCTCTTTTATGAGCGTTATTATTCATAAAATAGTCTCAAAGGCAAAGAGTTAAAATTCACGGCCAGGCAAAGCCATCTGAAATTCCCGAGGGGACACAATGAACTGAACTTACTATGTGTGCAAGCTCAGTTAGCTAAGAAAGTGTGATACCCACACATACAAGTATTACACGTCTGACCTAAATTCGATGAAATGTGTCAGTGTTGTTAAGTGATGTTATAATACTTGGAACACAAAGCGAAATGAATGATAGAACAAATTTCTTTAAGCGACGTATGCAGTTTTCATTTTGATCAAAGATAAAATTTTTCCCCCTTTCTGGTTCACTTTTATTGAAAGACACTGTGCGAACGTAAATTTGCGTTTAAAAAAAGTCGATAGAAAGAGTTAATACATTTCTGTTCAGTCACTGATGTATTGAAATTTAAATTACAAAAGTTAAATCAAAAATTTTTTTTGATTTATTGTAACTTTTCTCTTAGAAATTGATAGCTATGAATGAAATGCGAAGCAGATTTATAAATAACTTGAGTGTCAAATAAAGATTTATTATTTTTAGATTACATTTTTCGTTTTGCTTTCAGCTTAGACTGCTAATAATATTTTATCTCAGAAATAAAGTTTTTCTTTTATTAGAATTTTGTGTTTATGCAATCAATATATATGTATTCTAATTTCCAAAGTGATCTTATCTTGTTTGTCAAAGAAAGTAATTTCTTTATAATGAAAGAAAATCTTTTGTGGCAGAAAAGAGTGGATGTTATTAAATTTAACTCGGCAGTTTCAAGAAAAACAACTCATTAATTAAAACTTTATCTTAGTGCAAATGAAAAATAAATATTTGCGTTTATTTTTTTATTCGAGTATCCATTTGTTCTAAGATTTATATATATATATATATTTCTCGTTTTATTTTGTCAGGAAACCTGGTGCAGAAGATGGAGGAGCATTTCGCAAAGAAGCTTGTCTACCACGACAAATTCTTTTAGTCCACATTTGAGTGCACCATTGACAAAGGAACAGCAAAAGGAACCGTCAAAAGATTCGCCACTTCCATCACCAGCGTTCTTGTCCAGAAAAGAAACAAAAAAGTTGCCGATCAACGATAAAGGAAGTGACAAACTAAATGCTCAGGACACAGCCAGTGGTGAGAGTGCTTTTTCGCATTAAATTTTAGCTAAAGTATGTTTACGTTCAATTTCATTTTATTCAATAAAATTCGTCAAAAATATTATTTTACATTTGAATAAATATTGAAAGAATCTATTTGCCTTTTACATAGCACTTTTACTTGCAAAAGTTGACAAAAGGTGTCAGTATAAGTTTAAGAAAAACACACACATATATATATATATATAAAATAAAGTCAACAATTTATTAAGTACATTTTATTAACAGAACAGTGCTTCTTATTAATTAAATACATTTGTTGAATTAAGTTTTTGATTTATAAAACTAAAGCACTTTGGGGTATGGGCCTAAAATCCAATCCTACAATATGACACTTTGTATTCATCAGTCGATGCCAACCAATATATGTAAATTCCATTCAGACAGCAGATTTTAGATCCATAGTTTGTTGCGCCATATATAACAATAAAAATACTCCCGAAGCGTGAGATTCGCAAAACTGCGACCCAATACTAGTTTTAAGCATTCTTATCTCATGGTTCGTTGCAATTGAAAATCATATCGCAGATAGGAAGAAAAAAAACACAAATGTTTGTTATAAATATTTAACGTACACGACGAATATATGTATTTATGAATTATACATTCGCGAACTGTAGCTAAATATTTATAAGAAACATTAATTATTTTCACATTCTGTTTTGTTTCAGTCTTCTTAATAATTGACGAGACAATGTAAAGTGACAGTATCGGCCTGGATTTAACAAAACTGTCGGATCACTACAATAACTAGTATCTTCATTTAAGATTTTAAGATTTTTTGGAGCGTTGTTTAGCTGAAAACGTTCTTTTAAAAAACGTATTTTGTATCTTTGATAATTAAAGATACTTTCTCTGTCTTACTTTCCGAAAAATGTTTTTAAACATGTAAAATGTATCTTCAAAAAAGATACTTTTGCTCAGAAAGATGTTTTGAATAAAAAATATACAAAAATGTTTTACTTTTGAAGACACTAAAACATCTTGAAATTAGCTCACAGATTTTGGATGCGACTAAGGTTACCAGAAGCCTGTCGGTAAAAAGCGGGATTTTATAGTTAATAGTTGAATAACGTTTCTTTGATTCTGTGTATTAACAAATCAGGATTACATTTACAATCCATCTCAGCGTATTAAAATTATTTGAAAGAGACCTTTTTCATTTTGTGAAATCACGCCAATTTATTAATATCAACAAATATATTACGAATAAATCAAAACAATTTTGATATTTTCATTTTTAATTATTGAATATATTTAAATTTATCAATTTCCGTTTATTATTTGTTGTTCTCAAAGAAGTAAACATTTCGAAGTGGAAACCCTAACCTATAAAATATTCCTCTAAGGCGAATACAAAAAAGTATTAAAATGCCAGTACACATAAAAAGAAATTAAATTCATTGTTTATTTATACGTCACAGAAAATTGAAAATGTACAATGTCGTACAAGTTTATAGGTTAGGGTTTCCACTTCGAAATGTTTACTTCTTTAAGAACAACAAATAATAAACGGACATTGTTAAATTTAAATATATTCAATAATTAAACATGAAAATATTAAATTTTTTTTTATTTATTCATAATACACAGTTGATGAAAACATCAGTACACAGATGCAATTTAACGACACGTTTATCAAACCTCACTGATATCAGCGAAAAACAACGAGCAGGGGGCTGAGACTCTGTGATTTTGTGGCGAGAGATTTTTAGTTGCGGGATATAACATGGAGGCGCTGTTGCTGCGCGCACATCGCCGTGCGCAGCAGTGCGCAGCGTCAGTGCATGTGATTCAAGATTCCTTGACACATGCAAAAAGCTAGTTTATTTTTTTGCAATTTACTGTAAAAAAAGCTTCTCAGGATGGTTCAGAAGTGTTGTGTGCCTAAGTGCGATACTGCACCAGATATGCCAAGTCACACCACACCAAAAATCTAAATTTGTTA
>JABFPM010004247.1:0-12963 GCA_022817325.1 Idris sp. 1 HC-2018 | reverse complement strand
GTTCTGAAAAATTCCTAAAATCGAGCATCTATTATCAAATTTATAATATTGCAACGATTTATAACATTACTATTTAAAATATTTATAATTTATACTGATTTCACAGCTTACATTAGTTTACAATTTACAAATTATTTACAAATAAAAATACATACAAACTGAAGGAACTCTTTTTCTTCCTAAATGATAATTTTAGAGAAGAAATCATTATTACAAAATTGCATTGTACCTGCATAAACATAATGTATGTCTAGTTAAAAATATGTGTATTAAAAATTCACTGCACTTTCAAATATATCTAACATCCTCTTTAGTTCTTTCCTGAAAAATAAATAAATTTTAAAAATTATATATTAATTAAAAAAAAATGATTCATTATTTTAACTATTATTATCAATTGATAAAGTACACTTGTTCTGCCATTTTATATATATGTCCCATTGATTTTGAGAGTTCCTCGCATTTAGCCATTAACTGATACATAGATTTGATATTTTGGTCTACAGCATCACAAGTTTTGCATACTGCATCTCGATAAGTTTCAAGACAACCAACTGTCAAAGCTGACGCCTGTAAAAATAAATATGATTTAAAATTGAATAAGTATAATTATATTATTAATATTTTTTATATAAGAAAAAAAATTACACTATGTAAAATTGCTGCAAGATTTTCTGTAAGAGAATCAACAGATGTTGCCATTTTTCTGGCTTCCATTTCCAATTCATTTAAGACATTATGATCAAGAAATGGCATTTGCGGTGTTAATGCTTGTCTGTATAAACAAGGTGTTGAACTCCTACTTCCAGGAAACGACGGAGTTTCGCCTTTTTTCGTAACTGGACTTGACAATTTGATTTTATTTTCTAAGTCTTCGGCAACAAACAATACCATATTTCCATCCTATAATATTAATAATGATGTATTGCAGATGATTATGATAAATACAATTATTTAAAAAATAAGCATTTAAATTAAAATACCTGCATGACTGTTCCTCCTTCCATCTGCAAATAACCAATAGCTTTGTGATAACTCGGGGTATTCATACCATCTGCATCTGATAATTTGTCACCTCTCAAATCCAATCTGTCAGGTCTATCGGACTTTTCAAAATCTCCAAACATTTTAGTAATATCTGGTTCCGGAGAATCCACGAAAGACCGTATGTCAGATATTGGAGGTGATTGTGAATTAAATGATATTTCAGAGTAAGATTGTGTCATCTCATGCAGCTGAAAAAATTGTTATTAACTAAATCTATATGCAAAATAATTTTTACAATATTTGTATTAATTTTGTTATATATTCATATGAAAATAGATATTTACGAATTATTATCAAAGTTACAATTTAAAATAAAACAAAAATTAATATTAAATATAAAATTATGTGACAACAACATTGTTAATTATTAATCAATATTTAGATATTAACCTTAAAATAAATATTTGTATATAGTTACAATTATACAAATAAATTTATAGATAATTAGAATAAATGTGTAAAAGTCAATTTCAAATTCTTATATGATATATTAAGCAAGTATAAATAAATATCTGTCAAATATTTCTCACTTTATTATCGTCGTCGTATCCATTTTTTCCACCCAAATTTTCTGAGTCCGACATTGTGATTAATGCAGAAAAATCAAGGTTTTGTTCCTTAATTAGTATTTAAACTTAATTTTATTAAATCATTCAGTATTATTTATTTAGTCGTTTGAAATACAATATTTTTTTCAGAAAATCTGAAGTTAATGTCAAACTCTTGGCTTATTACACTACAGCGCCATCTAACTGGCTTATATCTAATTAGTGTCTCTTTGTACTACATACAATTATCATGATTTAATAAAAAAAATCTCGTCATTCGAATTATGAAGTATCTAATTTATTTAATAATTTTTTTTTGTTTTACATGAAAAGATTATTTCTTATCATATAATTATTAATTTATTGTGTGCATGTTTAAAATAAAAGGACTTAAGATAACTTTTATATAACAAGATTTATTGAACACATATTTCCTAGCTATGTACATAATATTTACAAATTTAAAGTACTTAAATTACATTTTTCCATGACAAAACCTATCATCTAACAGCTGACTTTTCGCTAGCATTGACTTTTTATCTTTTGGATTTATGCCTCCAATTTTTAAGTCTATATCTCTATCAAAAGGTCTTCTCAGGATTTTTCCACTTTCCTTTGCTTCCTTTTCAGCTTTCTGTAATAAAAAAATACATTTAAATATCATGTAATTAAACTGATTAATTTTTTGTATAAAAATATGTAATAAATACAAATAAAATACAGATGTTCCCCACTTAACGTGGGGTTAGTTCCAAAGATTAAAAAATTGACCATTTCGCTTTGATTTAATTGTTTAATTTTAAAATTATCGTGCATAAAGATCTCTTACTATTATTATTATTGAATAATAAAATATGTGTTTATTTTTAATAAACAAATATTAAACTCACAAAGGAATCTTCATGAATGATACTTAAATTAAACAAATTTAAATCTTTTAGAAATAAAGAAATACTTAATATTTTGTTATCAATAATTAGACATTTTCATTTATTTGAAGCTTACTTTTCCTAAATGTCTAGTAAGATAAAATATTTTATCAAAACTCTTATCTTTGATTTTTAGACTTTTTTTAACTTTGAATAAATTTTCCAATAAAAAAAAAGAGAGGGATATCCGTATCATAAATATTTAATAAAATTGATATTTTATTGAAAAATGTCAACGAAAAACTACCTTCTTTTCTTTCTTCAATTTGTCTTGATGTAATTCCAATAACGATTTTTCTTTCTTCTTTGATTTCTTTTGTCTTCTATCCTCATCAGAATCTGAATACTTTCTCTTATTTTTGTGAGGTTTTTCAAAAGTAGCTTTGTTCATTCTTTCAATTCTTTTCTTTTCTCGATCAGCGGGAGTATCGGTCCAAGAAGATCGATCCGACATGTCAGGTCCTTCTCGCGTTCTGAATTTCCTTGGACCAAGACTAAGGCTTGCTACTGTATGTGCAGGAGGAAGCTCGAGCATCCACTCTTCTCTTTTCTTTTCAACATTTTCGGGCTAAAAACACAAAATTATTATTAAAAAATTCTCACAGAGATAAAATTATATATTAATTTTTACATTAAAAATGCTTACTTTTTTCAAGAAATCATTTTTAATCCGCCAAGCTCGTTCTTCTAACTTTTGTTGGGCGAAGCTGTTGCTTGCAGATGCACAACCAGCTGGAAGAGGACCAATCATGTCGTCATCGTCGTCGCTGGCATCGTCACACCCCTGTTTATCTTTCTCTTCAGTATCACTTATTTCAATTTGTTTCGGAATTTCATAGATATTATGTTCATCATTTTTTTTCTTTAATAAATGTGGCGGCAAAGCTGGACCAAATAAATCTTCGTCGTCCGATTCCTGTGTGTTTTCTTCGGGCTTGAATAAAGATGGCAAAGCCGGTCCTATTATACGTGGAGCAACTTGGGCTTCTTCAGGTTGTTTTCTACGGGGAAGACATGGTCCATAAGATTCCTCATCGCTGCTTTCTGAAGGGTGATGAGACATTCTGGAAACTAATTTTAAAAAAAATTAGCTTTTCATGTTAAATAATCTTAAATACAAAAATTAAATTTAATTAAAAAGCAAATAAATAACAAATTTTAACAAACTAATAATAGTTGCAGAAGATATAAATAATTGTTATTTAATTGTTAATAAGGAAAAAATATAATCTTTTATGAAGTGGAAAAATATAAGTTGAAAAAATAACTTATAAATGTTTGTATCATATAAATTTTATAACTAAATAGGTTCTCTACTCAAAGATTTGTATATAAAAACACCAAGTTAACAAAAAACCTTACAAATTTATTGTTCATATGTACAATACAACAATAATATATACAATTATTGAAACTAACAAACGTTCTTGTGTTCATTTGTTCGAATCTTTCTGCTGCATTTTTTTCAAAGCCTCGTCGACCTCGCGATTAATTTTTTGCATCCCTTCTTTCATTCCCGACGACGCCAACATTTTTTTAACCTTCCTCCAACTGTAAATCACCGACTTAATTACGCCCGCGGTTAAGATCCCCTTCAAACTCTGCGTCACACTCGATTTCCAGACAATGCTCCTCAGCACTGCGTCCACATTCGTCGAGCAATCCGGATTATGCGCAATCGCTCTCAGACAGTCCTCGGCGTCTTTCATTTTTTTCTTCTGCACCCAAGCATGAATCAGCTTAATCTGCACCATTCGTGGCAAATGATTTAAGTGATGTATCTTCGCAATTGGACTGGTGTCCTGTCGACACGAAACATTAATCTGATCCATTTTCGGCACGTCCATGTAATTTTCAAAATTCTTTAAAATTGGTCCATAAAGTTGACGAAAATGTTCAAACTGCGGTTCCACGATGTTCGAAACTTTGTCCTTGTCTTCGCCGAAGATCATTCTAAAGTCACCGTTGTAGGACAGCGAGGCAATTTTTTTGTACAAATTGATTTCCATAAAGTGTTCCGGCAGCAGCAGCAAAGCCACGTGAATTGCGGAATGTAAGTTTTGATTCAGGGCCTTTTGAATGTCGCCTTTTTCTTCCGGCTCGATGATCGTTTTGACCGGTTTGTGCAGTCTACCCGCGAGGTACAGGTGGTTCCAGTCGAGCAGGTCTTCGATCAAAGCGGTGTCCGAAATCACACCGTACTTGATGTTGCGACCTTCGCTTGTCGTCACCAGAGTGTTGTAGTAAACACGTGCTCCAAAAGTACTTTGGTACTTTGCTATGACATCACTGCCGGAAAAGCGCAAGGGTTGCGCGTAGTGACTGGGGTTACGCAGCAGATTATCTCGGTGCCACTGATTTGAATTTTCAACGACGAATATCAGGTCGAGCATATTGTTTGCCGGATCGGTCTTCTGACGAAATGCTCCGGATCCATAAGCGAAAGAGTACTTGATTCCACGTGGAAAATCTCGGAGAATGAACTTTAGTGGAGACATTTGTAAAGCTTTTTCCAGCATTTTTCTTTTTTTGTTAGTTTATTTTCTATACATTTATTTTTTAAAGAAAATTGCTTTTTGTAAGTGTAAATATAACCTCACTTCACAAATGAGACAAAAGTTTGTATTTTAATTTCAAGTAGACATTCGTTTTGAGAGTTTTGATGTTATTTTTATTTTTTTATAATTTTGTACACTTCTTTAATTCAATTATTATTTAATTTGTTATTTTTAGTTAAATATTTGTGGAGACTGAGTACTGGATACTCTTGGTACCTTAAAGAAAGAAACCTAACCTCAAAATGTGTTATTACTTGATAAGCAGTTGTATTGTATTAATAATACTTACGCTTGAATGATGACTGAAGAGATGTGTGAAAATTGTTCGTGGTTTTTTTAGAAATGTTTAATTTGCCCAGCAAATGATGATTGAAATAGTATTTTTAAAGCACACACTGTTGTTGAGACGTTAAAAGTGAACGATAAATAATAAATAATAAAATCACGTACGCGCGCGCTGCTGTTGCATTATGGCGGGTTTTCAAGGCTCACAAATGAGGCCACCAGAGGCGCTGCAATCTGTTGGCAAAACATCTGAGATTCTGGACTCAACTCGCCACATTTCTGAACACAACAAATTAATTAAATAGTATTATGGAGGGTTCAGAAATCTGTCGAGTCAACTCCAAAACACTCAACCCTTCTTAGAATAGAAACCCTGAGAAGGCTGAAAGATAAATTATTATTTTATTATACTAACCGAAACAAAAATAGTCTATGCTCAAATAGTTGTATATATCGTCTACGTATACTTATACGTAGGTATGCGCGCGCAAGTATGTTAGATGAGGAAAGTAAATCACTTAAATTTCGCGTCGTGTTAATATAAAAAATAAAGGAATAAATTACGTCTTCCTTTTTCCAATCGAAAGGAAGTATAATAAATAGGCAGATTAGTACAAGCACAATTATTGGCTGTATAGAGACACTAGTCACTCAGGCCAAAATCAACAACAACCGAAACAAAAAACAAAAGTTAGGGTTTTTTAGATTGTTTTAAGTCCTCGTTAAAATTTAGTTTGTCAACTTGTTAAAAACAATGGCTTGCGAAGGAATAATTAAATTGATTAATGATATTCATTATGGGTAAGTTAAGTCACATGTTTAAAAAATTGTTTTGACATTTGTATTCATAACAATGCGCTCATATTTTAATTCACAACAACAATGTGCTCAAATGTTAATGAATTTTAGATTTGTATGTTGTAAATGAAACATTGTCATATATAATGATTGATAATTTACTTCCTGTATCACATTTTTATACAGGTATTCTCCGCTTAACGCAATACTTTGGTTCTGGGAAAACAGTGTGCTGTACGAAACCGCGTTCAAGAATAAATGAAAAAATAGGGGTTTGGTTCCCAAGATTAAAAAAAATTATCTTCATTTTATAATGATTTCTCTGGAGAAAAGCCAGAACCAGTTAACTTCTGTTTTTATCAAATTGAGTTAATGATGCAAAGTTGCGTATTTTTCATACGTAACATTAATTGTAAATTTGTAGTAATTATTTGTGAAGTTATTCTCTATTTTTCTAACCAGTTAACTCCAAAATGCTAACCGGAACCAGTTAGCTCCAAAAGTGCAAGCGCAAAACCAGTTAACTCTCATTTAAAATGTATTAAAAAAAATTATTCATACATTTTTTTCTTTATTTACGCTCCTATAAAACGTTATGATAAAAAATAAAACTTATTATGTACTTTTAAGCGGGGATACCAGTACTTTATATGATTGCATCATGTATAGTAAAATATTTTTAAATGACTAAATTTGGAATTTCTATGAGTTTTTATTACCTTTTCTAAATTTTAATTTTGTGATAATTGTTTAACTTTTTTTATTATGAAGAATAAAAGAATTAAATTTAACTTTTTCAGCCAGCTCTACGGGTCATATGAAACGGTTATTGCAACTGTATCAGTTTTTAAAGACATCATAATTAATTCAGAATGTAAAAACGCACAGTAAGTATAGTCAGATTAACATTTACTTTTTAAATATTGTTATGCAAAATATCAAAATTTATTTGTCATTTTAGACACTTAATGGACATTGTAAAATTAAATGGCCAAGAACTTGTAAATGCACTGCCTGAAGAGCCGTACATAGGAAACATGGTACGCAAAATTTTGAAAATTATTCGCGAGGAACATTCTTCCGAACTGAAAAGTAAGCCAGACAAAGGAACACAAACGTCGTTAGATAAATTTATTAAAGCATTTAAAATTGAAAATGTTGATTATACGATACGTGTTCCTAGTTTAAAAAACGCACTTATTGAATCCATTAAAGAATTTGAAATGGAAGTAGAATCTTGGTTGGTACAAACTTTATTAATATAATATAAAATATTTAATAAACTTATTTTTCATTAAAAACAATTTTTTATTTTCTTAGTAAAGACAATATTGCCGAACAAGCTACAAAACATATACACTCAAATGCAGTAATACTGACAATTGGAAAATCGAGAATAATTGAAGAATTTCTGAAAAATGCTGCAGCAACGATTAATTTTGAAGTGATTGTAGTAGAAGGTGCTCAAGGTTTGTCGGTATGTATTATATTATATTTTGCTCAATTAACTTATTTCGTGGTAAAAATTATTTTGATTTATCGAGAAAATTTTTTTTGATGTATTAGGGCCAAGAAATGGCAAACAATCTTGCGAAAGCAAAAATAAAAACAACCATAATTCCGGACACCTCTGTATTTGCCATTATGCCCACTGTGAAAAAAGTTATTATCAGTGTCCACTCAGTTCTGGCTAACGCTGAATTGCGAGCAATATCTGGAACACTAATGATCGCCAAAGCTGCAAAACATTACGATGTTTCTGTGATCGTTTTAATGCCACTGTACAAGCTCTCTTCTTTATACCATCATAGTTATGATCAAGAAAGTTTTATCAAACCAGTTTCTGCAATGGATGGTGTGATCCAGGGAAAAGATTTTGCTACTTTTGAAAAAGTCCAAACGTTTAATCCTATTTATGAAATGGTTTCTCCAAGACTTGTTGATTTGGTTATATCAAATAAGTAAGTTAAATCTTGATAATTAAGTACAAATTTCGATTAAATTTATATTAATAAAAAATAATATTTTCAGTGATTCAAAAGCAGCAGATTATGTATACCGATGGCTGAATGAATATTATCATCCTGATGACGTAATGTTAGATTAATTTTTGTAAAACATTAAAGATATTTTTCTCTAAGTCTCTTTACTTCCTTTCATAATATATCTCCAAATTCTTCATTAATTTTAAATAGTTATGTTTATTGTCAATTAAAAATTGTAAACAAATTCTTTTTTTATAAGTGGCCAAGTTAATTTACAAATTGTTTTGTACATTAATATACAAGTTTAGTACTTATAACAATAATTTTTTACAAATATTTTATGCCTAAACAATTCTAGCGATTAAAGTATGAAAAAATGTAACTTTTATATCACAAAAATGTATTCAAAATTTTTCATATTACTCGCAATAATAGATTATTGATTTTCATTTTATGTTTATACAATTTTAATTATATATTAGTCAGTAATCACAAATTAATCTGAATGTGAAAAGGAAAATGTATATAATATTTAAATCAAGTACTGTGTACTTATAAATGAAATTGCTCTTTGTACAAATCAAAATAAAGGAAAAGAAACTTTATTTAAAGATTTTATTTGATAAAATTCAAAAAACCCTTCTGGATTATTTACCACTAACAAATAGTCTTATTTACTAATTTCCATTGTATAACAGCTGGTGTCCGTTTTCAGATAACTTTTCTACAAATTTAAACATGCTCTCATTTGTTGATTCAAATTCAAGTGTTTTTTATTGTTTTAGTTTTATATTAAAATTAGTGGTACGAAGTGTTACGACGATACTAGTATTAATATAAAATACATTCTTAATACAGAAATTTATTTAGTTTAGAAAGTACTTTAATATTATATAAATAAAAAAAGTTTTATTAAACTTGATTTGGTTTTAATTGTATGTAAATAATTATAATAAAATTCTATATGTCACTGAGAAAGATATCACTTACATAGTTCAAAAAAACCTTCACATAGGGCTTGCAGTAAGACTAGCTTTTCTCGCAAAGGTATATTTTTATTGCTAGATGTATAATTTGTAGGTTCAAAATAACAATATTCTCAAACTACCGAAGCATCTGAAAGAATAATTAAATTTTCTCTATTTTAAAAATAGATTTTATATTATGTTACTCTTACACAAAAAAAATATTATTTTACTCGATGAGTTTATATTTTCTATTTTTAAACATATTAATACGTTCAGAATGAATTTCGATGGCTTCGTTTCCAAAGTTAATGAATTATCAACAAATTCATTTTCTGTTCTGAAATTTTGATTGTTAATTAATAAATATTCAGGATCAACAGTTTTTCCTGTTGAAAATTCAGAACGTGTTATTTTTTTAGTCACCAATATCTATTTCGCCTTTTAAACTATGATGTAATTAAATTAACATTAGTTATAATTAAGCATAATAAAACACTAACTTGAACAATTTGGTTTTAAATTTCAAATTTGCTAAATTTTAAGAATTGCCCGCATAAATTAATCTTATTCAAAACTTTAATCCTTTTTGTCACTCAGAAGTTTATTTAATTGATTTCAATTTAATATATTATGACTAATAAAATCGATTGCATTATAAATACTAAAAAATAATTCAAAATTATTTACCAATATTTGAAGGATATTTATTAACATATATAAAAAAATGTTGTTTAAATATTTATATATTATTTTTAATACGATCACATGTTAAAGCTGATTAATTTGCAAGCAGCAGTTTAAATTTGTTTATTTTAAAGTTTTATCGAGTACTTGGCCTGTTCTTGTTATTATTATTTATTCATTTAAGACATTATTTTTTTAAACAAGTATGTGAAAATTGTACTTTAATTTACGTTACTATAAAAACAAAAAGATATTCAAACATAGCTAATATTATCTAGAAACTTTGTTTACTATCATTTTAAATCAAGTTTTTCAGGTCAACAAGCAATTTTAATTGTAATGATTTAATTTATACAAATTTCTGCTGAGTATTTTAAACTTTCACTTACATGCTAAACAAGTTGAATTAATTTTATAAACAATTGAAATATTTTAGTATTACGAAACTTTAGAATCTAGATTAGTTATCATGGAAACTGGAATTGATAATTATGAAATTCAATATAAACTGCCATCAGGACAATTCAGGTACAATATTTGCATGACAATTATAGCCAAAAGTCAAAATACAATATAATTAATACATTTTAAACTTTTAGTGAGGTTTACGTTGTAAAAAAGAAGAAGGATCTTAAAAGAGATTATGTTTTGAAAATACAGAAATTGAGTAATAAAAATAAAACGCAAATACAGGTATAAACAATTCAAACAAAAATTAAATCAAATAAATATATAAATTTTAAATTAAAAAAAATTATTTTAGACAATTCGTGATGAAGCAAAAATCTTGGACTCAATGAAACATCCAAATATTGTCTGCTATCATGGATCTTGGGAGGACCACAAATCAATATACATTTTGATGGAGTATGCCACCCGTGGTACTTTGAGAGATCTTATAAATAGTCGCATGAATCCGCTAATTGAAAAAGTAAATTCATTTAATAGCAATCCTTAGTTTTAATTAATTAATTACAAACAATAAATTATAAATTATTTGTATTATTTGTTCAAATTTTAAATTTATATAGAAAAACAACATTAGATGAAAAAATCATTTAAAAATATTTATTATTTAACATTAGAATCAATAATAATTATTGACTTGGATTTTACAGGACGCCTTTTACTTATTTTCTCAAATTGTTTTGGGAATGAGATACATTCATTCACAACAAATTATACACAGGGACATCAAACCGGAGAACATTATGCTCACAGGCAGGAACGGTGATATTGTTCAAATAGGAGATTTTGGACTTTCGAAATATGTCCATGAGTAAGTACAAGATGAATATCAAAGCAAAAAGTTAGCGTTTGTGATTACTATTAATAATGTTATTTACTTCAGATTTACACACAACGCTGGCTCGATGAGTTATTGTGCTCCAGAAATAATTTTAGGTCTACCAGCAGATGTTTGTTCTGATATTTGGAGCATGGGAGTTGTACTTTATGAGATGGTTACTAGAAGATTACCGTTTCCTGCAGAGGTGTATTTTTAATTATTTTTTGTAATTAAAAATGTCATATTCAGAAAAAAATGATTCATTAAATTATGAATTTCATATTAATTTTGTAAATTATATTGCAGGATTACAGAACATTATCTTACAAAATCAAGCTAGAAAAACCAGCTCCACTGAATTATGGTTCATCGAAAGAACTTGTGAGTCTCGTTTCGAAACTTCTTCGCAAATGTACTAGGCGAAGAGCGAATATGGGCCAGCTTCTTCTTTGTCCTTATTTAATACCTTATATGATCAAAGTTCATCTAAATGTCGGTCGTGGTGTTGATCTCTTGAAAACGAGTCCGGAAAAATTTCGTATGCAAATAAGCAAATTTTTTCAAGAGTGCTAATTAACTAATTTTACTTTTTATAACTAATAATTTAACTTTTATAATTTATAATAAAAATGCTGTTTTAAAATATCAGTCTAAGAATGTGTAATTCAATATTATCTTAATTTTAATGAAATCAATTAATGTAATGTATTTTTTTAATTTAATTTATTTAACTAATTTTTAATTTAATATATTTCTCGCAATTAGTTTTTTGTAATTTAATTTATTTCGTGTAATTTAATAAATGTATATTATATGCTAAGTTATATTATTTGTATGTACATATTTTCATGTAAATAAATTGTACAGCAGCATATTTACTCCATTTTTTAGTGCGTCATAAACCTAAAGACGATGTTAGATGAAATTACAAGATACCCGAATAATTGTTTTTGTCCATATCACGTATTATTTTTTTCCGTAATCGGGAAGTTAAGCGCACTTTGGCCTATATTGAACAGAGCTATCTGATTTGAACATCGGTACTCTCTTGAGCGTGACGGCCGGAAGCAAATACCGGAATTGTAGGAAGCCCGTTTGCATTCATCTCCGCTGTTTATGACAATCGGTTAGTTCACACTTTAGTCTCGTACTAGGTGCATCATTCTTTATTTTGCGTATTTTTTACGTGCGTGATGTCGCAATGTTCTACGAAATAAATGTCAATCAAGACACACTTCACTACCGACAGAAAGACTGAAAATGATTTTAAAAAGGGCCATTTCATTTGTTTGTTTGTTCGTGCAATTTTTTCAAATTAAAAGCGGATCTTTGTACTTTGATCCACAACAGTTCAGCGAACAAGTTGACCTGTTGGGATTGGACTCTTCTTCATCAAATTGGACTCAGTCAACAAACGGTATTTTAATTATTTGTATTATTTATTATTGATTTTTTTTAACTTTTATCTTGTAAAGAATTTGCAGTAAACGACTTCGAAAATGAAAATTCGTCGGAAAATCCGCAAATGCAACCGTTCGACGAGGTCGAACAAATCGAGCCAAGGCAGTGGTCCAATCGAGGACAGCCCATTCCCACAAGAAGCACACCGTCTCCCGACTCATCCTTGCCATTTCCGCCCAAGAGATTACCTAACAACCCGACGATCTTAGCGCAAAGGAATCCTACAACTCAAAGGTTTTATAAAATTAGTTTACCTTTTATATAATCAGCAGAAATAGTAAAAAATGCAGTAAAGCAATTTCAAACGACCATAATATTTTGTTACGTAAATTTTCATCATTATTTATGTACTATATTTGGAATATATTTGTTGCAGATATCCAACTGTAACAGCGCCACCTCCGACAGTTTC
>JABFPM010004246.1:0-12968 GCA_022817325.1 Idris sp. 1 HC-2018 | reverse complement strand
TTTGATGATTTGTCTGCGATGATTTATAATAAAAATATACTAATATTATGAAAAGTTGAAGTACATTTATATTTTATTTATTATTAAGTAAATATTTGTCTTGGTCGTTTGATCAATATGAAAAACATTTTGCGATCGTTTTGTGAGATTATAAGTTATTGATACTAGAAGCTGCAATCAATCACTCATTTTTTAAAAAAAATGTAACAAATGCAAAATATAAACATCAATAAGCAAGACATCCTTGCGGAAGATGATGCAAAAGTAAACGAAAAGATTGAAATTTTGTGTAATATCGATCTACTATCACTACTAATAAGATATTAAGAAGGTCATGCACTAGTTACACGAAAGTATAAGTGTTGCTAAATAACTAAGTAGCGCAACTTAAAGTTGATCGTTATCATATTTCGCATAATTTATAAAATATTACTTTATATTACTAACTTTAAAGTAAATTTATAATTTTTCCTTATACACATATTTGTGCAAAATTTTTTCGACAAAGTGTCAGCTTCTCTTTTAAATTTTATTAAACAAAAAAAAACATTAAAAATAGCGATGAATTTGCATTATTCTTCAGCATAAAGTCTATATCAAACTGTAGTAACATTTATATAACTGCGACAGATAAATCTTTGTAAATCAAAGACTCAACTAACAGATCGCGAAGAACTGACATTTTGACACCGAGAGTTATTGGTATTGAAAAAAAAAAAATAAAAACAAAAAAAAAAAAACAAATTCAATTACTGGAACTAAAATTTGACCAAAAAAAGTGTATTAATAAATTCATTCTCCGTCTTCAGTCTGTAATCATATTTTCAAATACATATATATATCAGCGACACGAACAATAGTTAATCTAAAATAAACATCACCACTGATTCGGGAATATTTTTGAACGGCGCAGTTTAATTTTGTTTCGAGTTATCGACACGAGGCAAACTGCTCGACGTCATTTGTTTATCTTGTTTACCTGCAATTAAAATGAGATTGATCGAGGGAGTCTTCAATTTCGTGGCATTGATTTGCATAATCTTTTATTATGTCTTAACCATTTAAATTTATTTTATCTCTTGTCAAAATAGATGCTTATCAAAGTTTTTATGAACTGTAATTGCAAATTTTTCGAGAGTAAATTCTGTTCAATTACAATTTAATTAGGGACAACATAATTTTGGACATTTTCGTTTGTTTTAGGTGATTAGAATAAATGAAAGTCAAGCACAGTTGTTTGTAATGACATGTCGTTGACATGATGATTTCATTGTTACGATACCTCGCAGTGAGTTGTAATATTTAGTTCACAGCGGAACGGTGTCCTCTACGTGGTGGTCTTTGTTCTACGCACACACAGATGCGCGAATGCTCCAGTTACTTGATTTCCTTCGTGTAGGTGGTACACGATCTCAGAAAAGTCCAAAACTTTTGCAAATTATTTTGCAAACAAAAGTATATCATTCTGTCTAGATATTCATTTTTTTTTCATTACCACCAGTGCTCGTGAGAATCGCCAGTGTTGCAACGAATACTGCCGAAAAAGTGCTTTATTATGTGCGTAGAGTTTACTATATGTATTGACACATTTTCTTCGATCTTGTTTTTTGCCATACTTTAGATAGTTTCTATTTAATTGACTGCATTCCAATCTGCGCGCGTATATGGCTTGCATATTTCTATGCAATATGAGTATTTCAAAAGTACACGTGAATGAAAAATACATAAACGAAAAGATAAAAACTTTGAAGAGAAAAAAACAAAATGAAAAACTTGAGTAAATTAAAAAAGTCCAATTAAAAAATGAAGCGATAAAAATGTGAAAAGTTGTGCGTGAAATATTCCACCGACTGGTCCTACACCTTGTCGAAAAGGTGAATAATTAAAAAGTCATAAAATATGCTTTTCATATTTTTATAATAAAATAATATTCCAGTTTGGAAATTAATCATCTGAAGCAAGTTTCAAAAATGTATCTAACAGCAATTCGTATTGAAATGAATCTTTGATCAACTCACACAACTTGTACATGAACCTAAGTAGAAATTTGACCGGGCAAAAGTGGTATTCCGTCGGGGCCTGGTTAGGTGCCCTATGAAAAACTTGTTGGCCCCTGGTGAGATTGTCCTTAGGCAGCCCAGACGATATGGCAACACATGAAAAATTTACTTGGGCCCGATCAGTTTTTCACATGATAATACCGGCATGGCATACCAAGTTTAAATCTTGCTGGGGCCAAAATAATTTTTTATTTGGCATTTCAAAAATGGCGTGCGATATTAAAATTTTACTAAGGCCTGAATAGTTTTTATGTGGACAACCTAGCATGGCGTACCATGATAAAATCTCACTAGGGCCTGAATAATTTTTACTTGGTTAGCCCGGCATGGCATACCGCAATAAAATCTTATTGGAGTCCAAATAATTTTTCATTCGGCATTCCAAGCATGGCATGCCATGATAAAATCTCACTGGGCCCTCAATAGTTTTTAGATTTATATGCCCGGCATGATGTTACATATGAAATATTTTTTCTATATTTTTATTTCATTGTTTCACAAAATATAATTTAAAATTACAGTATATTTAAATTTTATGTTCTCTTGGAGCAAGTTAAATTGTTTGTAGAATAGCTTAAGAATATTAATACTGTCGACAAATTAATGATAAGAAATCAACCTGGAGCAGTTAAACTTTTTACTAAGATAAAAGTTAGGCGTGCCATATAGAAATAGCTTGTTCTTCTTCATTTATAATAATAATACTTTTAAGGTAATGCATAATTTAAAATACTAATATTTGTTCAAAAATTTTATATTTTCAAAATCGTTTATTTTACCTATAAAATAATTTAAACAAATTTAGTGATATTCACAACAACAGATTAAAAAGTTAAGATTTTATATTGCATTAACTTATATATTTATCTTTTTGAAAAGTATCTAGAATCTTCATAATTTTAAAATTATTCAATTTTAACCCTTTAACAGTCGATGTCTGGGATCTCCAGAAAAGCTGCTTTCTGGATAACGCCAATAGATAAATTTGTATAAAAATAGGGATAGGTATAAGCTGTTTAAGTGTTAATGTTTTTAATTTATCTTTAATCTTACAAAACAGTTTTATAATTTTGAAATTTTAATGAAATCGACCAACCAATTGTCAAATAAAAAACAAACAAACAAATTTGATTATTACATTCAATTATCAAATTTATCTATTAAATTTGTTAGCTTGTCCTTGGCTGCATACTCTTGCTTTCTCTTTCTTTGTGTGAACGTGAGATCAACTTGTAGTTTTTTAGGTCTACTCTAAGCGTCATTTCTTATGTGGCGCCATAGTGTAGTGGTTAGAGGGTTTGCGTAATTATGTGTAGACTGCGTGTAAGGTTTGCATGCGAGTTCAATTCTCAGCGACAGCGCCTTTTCTACGATATATTTATATATCGTACAAAAAATTACATTCATTAAATAATAATATTAAATATTTATCAACATTGAAAAAAAACCAAGTTTTATTTTTTGTTGGAGCATTATAAGGGTAAATATCATTGGGCCCCGATAAACCTTTTTGCTCGGCACTAGTGAAAATCATTATTGGGCCAAAATAATTTTTGAACCGGGATCCATTGAGGTTTTATATCGGGCCCCATGAGGCAATCCACAGTGGACCCACATAATATTTGTTAACTAGACCCACAAATGTACCCCTTGCGTAATTTTGCAGGGCAATTATAAACTACCCTGCCAGGGACTTGGAAAATTTATTATTACATCCTGCATTGGGGCCCGACATGGCACACTACGCTGGCGCCCTGAGTCGAATCCAGGTTAGCCGCCTGGGCCCCAAGCGGTGCCTGATGTTAATTTCTATTTGGGAAATTACGTTAAAAAGGAATTGAAGTTGATAGAAATTAAAGAGATGAAATATAACTGTTGTTCCTTCGTTATTCCTTGATACAGTTTATAACTAATTAATTGTCAAATTACAAAAGTTTAATTTAATTTTATTTTATTGACATTAAATCTATTTTGTGTATTTTAAGTCTGTGTACAAAATTAATATCTTTATATCAGTAATGAAGATTAAAAAGATTGTAAACTTTATTATAAAAAAATAAATGTCATAAAGACATTTTTCCAAAGAGTTTACAAAATATCCGACTGAATAAATTAATTTAAGCTCTATTATAACATTTGAGTTTTTGTCTTCTCTTGTTTATTCTTATATCACATAGTGAAATCTCCTTCAACCGCGTCTGAGTATAAGCGAGGAAGAATTGAAGCGAGAGGCGCACAAGCGAATGCGAACGAACGTTTACACGTCATTCGCGTTGAAGAGTAGCGACCGAGTCCAATGTTAACTAGAAAGCTTTATATCGGTTAGAGATAGAAAGTATTGCACCAACAAAAATTGTTATGCAAACTTCTTTGCGTCAAAAGCTGTCATCACTTTGTTATTATCGATGCAAATTTTGAAAACCTATTAGACTGGCACCAAAATTATTATTAAAAATAAATCAAAGAAACAACTTAATTTAGCACGCTGCTTGCATGCACAACCAAACTTTGATTTAATCAAATTAATTTTGAAGCCGTTGTTGTGCTTTATGGATTAATTGAATTGCAAGATAAGTTGCGCCACGTATGATTTTGTTCGGCACAACTTAACGTCTGTAATTACAATTTGATAATTGATGTAGTGACTTATCTCGGTTGAGTAATTGTATTTAATCAATTAGAAATTTGTTAAGTTGACTTTTAAGTACAAAGTAAGGATTTCGTGCAACTTTTACAATACAGCTCACAAACTTTCTTCATTTACAAAGTGCTGTATTTTGTTAATTGAAACAATTGCACATTCATTTTTTACATTAGTCAATTACTAACAATTGATTGCAAAAATGTTGAACCTGTCATTCATTGTTGCGAAAAAAGTATCTTTTTTTTTTTTTTTTTTTTTTCGCAACGAGATCGTTAAAAAATTGAATATTTAAAACACACACACAATACTGACAGATGATAAACTTGGCATCACTTTCGAGAGTCTGTAAAATTTTGTGGAAACATAATAATTCAGGGTCTATTGTTTTGCAAAATAAATGAATATTTACGTACTGTTTTGCATTACGATATATGAGTTTGTACATGGATTTTCGTGTACGTGCGAGCACAGCCAAACTTATATATATGTACGGATATCAGTTGTGCATGTGTGTTTGATTTATCTGATCCTGGCGCATATGTGTTCCGCATTGCATTTTGTATATAAGCATATGGGCTTGAGTTGATACGTAAACTAGAGAGATATATATATATATTCACATATACACGTGTGCGTATTTATAGACATTATTTGTGCATGTATTAAGTGAAGTTACGCACTTATGAATTAAATGACCGAAAATGTTATCTCTCTGAGTTAAATTGAAAATAAGAAAAGGAAGTTATTTCTGATTAATTTACTTATAATTGTAAATTGATTTTTGCATAAGAATATCGATGTTATATTCGGTCAATTAAACGTCTATAAATATAAAGTGTGCACAAACTTTTTGAGTCGATAGTTCTCACAGAAGTGAACTCGAAAACAACTTGACCTTACTCTATTTACTCAAATCCGTGTTCAGGATTCGAAAATCGAGGCATTAAATCAAATCCAGATATCAAACTAACAAGATTGATTTAATTATCGTGAAGATTTTCGCAACAAAGTAGACCAATGCCAATAAATTGCAGTGTATTGCGTTTCATTTAATCTTTTTCAATTTTTAATATCAAACTATTATGACTTATTTGTGTAAGCAGAATAAAGGTATTTTATCAACATCTTTTGCAATGAAAAAAATAGAATAAAATACTTGAGCTGAGCAATTTATGGAAGTTTTATTTTACTCTTCTTCTTTTGTCACTGAAATTTAATGTTTATTAATATAAATTTCATTTTTATAACTCCGCTAGTTTTATTGAAGTCTCGAGAATTTCCCATCTTTGATTCGATCTACAACAATCCTTATTCACTTCCTGTCTTCGCACGAATCTAGCTGTCCAAACCAGGTGCCGCAGCAGTCGTTTTCTTCTTCAGTTCTGAGTTTCCGTTTTTTGCTCCGCACGCCATGTGGGAGAAATGAACGAGGATATGTATGTGTGTATATACATATTTCTATTATATAAATATACTTAGAAAAAAAAGGGCAACCCCAAATTTTGTATCTAAAAATGAACCTCACAAATTGAGAAAATTTAAAGGTGACAATTTTCAACTAATATAGAAAAGTAATAATAATCATACATCGGAATTATTAATTATTTTTTTTAAGTTTAAAAAAAAACTCAGCAGTAGTAATCCTGGTGGAATTATATTTTATTTAAAAGTTAAAACAATATTTATGCAAGAGAAGCCCGGATATTTTAGCGGCAAAACATTATTTCATTTTTATTTGCACGATACAATTTTGAGATAAAAAGTTGTTTGCGTTTTTTTTATGAGGTTCATTTAATATTCATGTATTCCTTCAAATTGGCTGCGGACTTGACAATTATTTTCCATCTTTTATATGTTCAATTTTTGTGAACTTATAATTTTCATCAAATGATTTTTCAAAACTCTAACAAATGAATTATTTTACAAAAAGACATTCACGAACGTGATGTTTATGAGGACATAAATAAAAAGGAAGAAAAGAATTCGGTGCACTTTTTTATGGGGGTCAAAGAATGCCCTCAAAGTTTGCAATCGCATTGCGGTGCATATGATTTTGCGTGAAAAGAACATCGGATAAAAGAAGTTTTATAGTCACGCACGTCTCAAAATTGAAGACTTATGCGTGCTTGACAACATTGATAAGACGACAAGTTACAAAAATAAAAATAATTCTACATTTGTCCAGGCTTGTTGTTCAGGGCAATAACGTTATTGTTCCCTTTTTTTTTATTATTATGTCAATTATTGTTTTGACGAGTCAATCTAACCAACTAAATCGCGTACAATAATTAAATACCACGTTCAACACAATACGCTGAGAAAAAAAATGTGGGAATAGTATCATATTTTGTGACTAACGAGCCATATCAAGGTTACCACATTCAACTATTCTTTAATCATGTTGGAAGAAAAATATTTGTATATAATTAGAAAAATTAGATTTAAAAAAAACGTAAAGGATGGAGATTCGAACGCAGGATCCTCGAAGACAACACTTATTTTTTAAAATTTGATGATTTAGAAAGTGCAAAAAAAAAACAAAGTTTATAATACAAAATGCAACACTTGTTTGATGTGTGCATTTTGATCTTTAGTGCAACTTTAGTAGAGTAAGTTCTATGGTATCATATATATATATATATATATATATACAAAAATTGACATTTGCTCTTTTTAACTTTAATTTGTTGCTCCTTTTTCAAAACTTGGACACTCGCCAAATTTATCAGCCAAACTTTTTCCTACGCTGATAACGCTTTTGAATTCCCACAATGGATCGATAAACTCCATCCACGCTTTCAATAAGAATAATAGTACAGTACAAATTGACGGTAATATTTCATTAAACTTTATTATCCGCATTAAATTTTATCGAAATTTAAATACAAGTAAAATAATTGCGCATTTTAATTTAATGAGGTTATATGCACAAAACCTTTATAGTTTCTAATAAAGAAACTGTTATTTTTTTTATTTTTAATAAACTTTTTTTTCTTTTAATACAAATGATTTTAAGAATAAGATAAAAAGTGAGCTTAAAAATGGAAGATAAAAGGAAACTTCTAATAAAGATTTATAATTTTTTTGTTGCAGGTGGGTATTACAGAGTCCAATTTGCTCGGCAATTTTCGTCCCTCGCCCCGTAAGTAAAACAAAAACGAGCACACATCATCAATTAACATCATTTAACTTGTCAGCGATAGTTTATTTCTTTTTCCTCGCTCGTTGTTTTCTGTTTTTTGCAACAAGATCCCGCAATTTTTCGTATCGTTTTACGATAACAATCGTCTCGGTTTAATGAATATTGCTGGCAAGGCGTGATTTGTCGGGTATTTTTCATCGGGTAATACTAAACCGATTGTCGCTGTCGGGTTTGAGTTTATGCGCGGTGATAAGGCCGACAAACCGGTGCATTTGCGCGCCGCTAAACATCAGATAAGCTCCGGGAATTGACGATGAAACCGGCGGAGGAAGTCGCGTGCGCGGTCCGGTTAACAGTTTATCCGTTCAATTTCTGTCGCGATGTCGGATCAACTTTTTTTCTGCCCTTGGCAACTTCATAATAAACTCCGGAGATGTCATCTCGCAGCAGACATCAAAAATCAGATTTTTTTCTTTGCTTGATTGAAGATAACAAAGATTATTTTTTATATTCATTTTTTAATCTGACTCTGTTAAAATTGTTTTCTTGTTTTCTTCTTTCAACAACATTATATTGAAGTTTAAATGCCACTAAGACAATTTGTGACGTAATAAGGTGTTGATGATGTGTGAATTTGATTGCACAAATATTTTTATGGTTGGAAAAAAATTGCATTTTCAGTTGCAATGTTATAAATATTCAGCATCAAAAATTAATGTATGCAAATGAAATTTAAACTAATAATTATAATTTGACGAAGTAATTAATTTTTAACGAGTGTGTGATGTAAAATAAATTATTACGTGGATGTATAAAAATTCACAAGTTGCTGGGACATAATTTGCATAAAACAAAAACAAAAATTACTGTACTTTATATACTTTTAAAAGGTAACTATATACATATATATATATTCTAAGTATGCTAACAAGCTTTATCTCAGAAAGTGATAATTTTTTGTTCGATAAAACGTTGTTCATGTTTTTCTTCCATTAAAATCAAATGTTTGATTTATTATTTTGTATGATCTGTGAGATTGAAATGAATTTTGACTTGAAACATTAGTTGATCTTATGCTTTATTGAAAAGAGAAATCAATTGTGACAATATCATAAAACAAAGAGATTTACGGTTGTGTGCAAATTAATAGCAATATTTGGCGCAGATTCGAACGCGGAAAATGATGATAAATAAAAAAATATAACAAAAAAAAAATCAGAAATAAGTGTTCTATTTTGAGAAAAGTTAATTCTACAATAATAACATGCCGAGACTTAGTCTGATAATGCTGTTGTCAAATCGTAAAGTGGCTGATGATTATCGCGTCTCGTTGAACTTTCAAAATTACAAGACAAATGTTACGCACGGTGTGGCAAAATAAATCCATGCGGCGTTCCATTAATCATTAACGGCATGCTAAAAGTAACTATACATATTGTGTCGGCGAACAGCTATAAGCACCTAGTAACGTCGTCCCCTTATGTGCCATAAAACCAACCGAGCGAAATATTTCATTTATTATAATCAAAACAATTGTTTTAACAAAATTAAAACTTAATCAAAAGCTAAATCAAGTTTGTTGACGTTTTAAAATCAAAAGCATACTTTTTTCTTGTAGATTTTACAAAACATAGAGTTTTTCTTTTATTATACAAATGAAAAATGGGTTTTTTATATTGAAACAAAAAATTAAAGAAAAAGTTTTGTTAGATTTTGTGCCAAAAGGTCAGTCACCTTAAATGTCTCAAAGATTCGTCATATTAGCGCATTATCTCTGTCGGCTGTTACACACGAGCCAAGTAAATATAGACGAATTCGGTGTAGCAACTGACTTAACTTGCTGTCCTCAACTAAAAGATTCGTTACGGCTGTCTACTTATTATGCTAGTGTTAAATTAGACGCGATACTTGAAACGAGAGCAGCGTTAATTCGAAACCTTTGCTGAATTACTCTTACGTCTTAATTTAAGATGTAATATCAAATCAGATTAGTCTATTTGTATACAAAAAATTCTTTTCTACTCTGAAAAATGAAATAAAAGAATTTCGTTATTTTGTTAAACCGGAGTTTTTTCTGTAGGTAGACATTGGTGAAACCCTGTGGTAGGTAAACAAAACCAAGTGATTTTGTTTAGTGCAAGAACTTGGGGCTCGATCTCGTTAAAACGTCAGAAGGGTGCATTCGTCGCGTAGATGGTACTTGTTAATATACGTCTGCGTGTGCATTGTGCGGGGCAAAAGGAGCGAGACAAGTCGAGGGAGAAAGGGCTAAACCGTTGCTATAGGTTTGACAAATATCCATGGAAAACAAAACGAGTATGACGTTTCGCATTCAGTTTGCGATATTATTATTGTGTGTGCGGTCGATTGGCAGATGGGAACAAGTTATCGCTCGATTATACACTTTTTAAACTACAGTCAAATGATTGCATTATACTGTAATAATTGCAGTTTATACACTGCATGAAATTCGAGAACAGAATTATATAACAGGGAGATGATAATTGTTAATCCAGGAATTGATTACCTAGTTAATCATTGATTCGAATTTAAATGCAGCAAACAATTTTTATAACCCTGAAAATAAATACATTATTTATATTTAAGTCATAAAAATTTCGAAGAAATAACCTGTTTGCATGTTACATGTCTATTTCCTTTTTTGAAAGAAATGTCTACAATGTTGAATTTTCAATTTGAAATTCATATTTAACGATAAATTGATTAATCACCAGAAAGTTGATTAATTATTCAATATCGTATAAACACTTCTCTGAACCGGATTTCTCACTGAAGAAAAGAAGAAAAATGAAAGACGAAGGAATTAATATACCTCGAAGTGTTTTATTAAATGAAAACGAATATCATCTGAGCATTACTACTATAAATGTAAGTTTTAAAAAAAGAAAAAGTTTCCTGTGAAATTAAAAAATTCGTATACTTGAAACAACAGAAAACAAATATAGTTTCTAATTCTACATTTCTTAAAGTGACGTTTGAAAATTTCATATTCCTCAGTTCCGTTATAATGAATAAAAAGAAATTAAATACACAGTAAAAGTGTGTCCTCAAATTGCATTTGATGAAATATATTTTTCTCAACAAATCCTCGCTTTATTTCAAGTGTAACAGTTTTAAAAAAACCTTCAGTTTCTCTAGCAAGCAAAATTTTTCTTACAAAATGAAATGGTCCTTTTCCCACAACAATCTCACCCCAAAGCGGTAACAATAACCGATCGAACTGACTGAAAGGCAGCTATTCTCATTGATTAGTCCGACGGATTAAACGAGAAAACTATTCATTCTCAGCGCAAAGCAAGCGTGAATATCATCCTGCTGGCAACTTGTTCCTCCATTCTTACATAACTCAGCGGCAAAACACATGCATAAGCAACACACAAATGAGCCCTGAAAAATATAAACACGTGCGCGCTCACGCATTCACACTCACACAATCTCTTCGAGAAAGAGAGAGCATGATAAAAGAACCCTGCAAAGGCTATCACATATTGATCCCGCCGCAAGTGTATTACTCCGTCGGCGATTATGATATTTTATTTACTCGGCGGTGAACTGATGCAGAACTCGGGGCAAAGAGAAATAAAAAGGCGACGTCGTTAATTACGAGCCGGCCGATTTCATCCCTCAATCGGCGATAGGTGTTTTCAATCACCTTTTTATTAAGCTCAACAATTATCCGCAGGACGATTTGTGCATGCTTGAGTATATTCAAAGCTAAGCGTGCAGGCCTGATTATGATTTTTTTTTTTTTCATTTTCCATCGAAATTTCCCGTTATTTTTGTGAACAGTAATGGATTAAGCTGTGCGGAGGCCCCGATGACCTATTTCTAACATCTATGTTTAAATGGATTTTATTAGTTTGGTCGTGATGAATGTACGAGACTTTTCTTTCGGATGGTTTTTCAGTGTCGATGAAATTTTAATCACACGACTTTAATTATCGAGAAACTTTTTTTTCGGTAAATTAGTACGATTTTTCAATGACTAAATTATTGATAATTAAAAATCATTCTTTTTTATCAAAGAAACGGAAAGGTCTAGTTTAATGTTGGTTTTTTTTTGTTTGTTTTTTAGATATTCATTTTCACACTTTGTGTGTTGAGAAATCTGATAAAGATAATAATCAAACAATATATAGTTTAGCTGCAGAGAATAAAAGACTAAACTAACGTTAGTCTGACATTTCCGAACTTTGTTTACCATTTCTTGCTTCACATTTTGTTTTACTTGTATATTATGTAGGTATTTTTGTTTCTCTTAATCTTTTGTTCTCCTTCACTCTTTCTTTCGCGCAGAAACTAGATATTTTCCTTACCTTTGATTTTCTGAACAACCATTCAGTGCACACTTTTATTGTGTTTTTTATCATTTCTTTTTTCCTTCTTTTTTCATTCAATGGTTTTTAATATTTACAAGACTTTTTTCTTACCACTTTTGAAAAAAAAAAAAGAATACAATTTTTGCCGTATCACTATTGCTCCACTTATTGTATTTCAATGTCTTTGTTTATTTCATTGTGGTTCATCCTTTTTAATTTATTTGTTTTTATCTCATTGGCACGAACATTTTTATTTGTGCTTTTATACACACGAGTCGCGCGTTGTTTAACGTTTTTTTATGCCTTTTTATTCCTCTATTTTAGCCCTTTTAGCTCCATTTTGTTAACGTGTCTTTTTATCTTTATGCACTCTTTTGTTTCTTTGTCTAATTTTATCTCGTTATATTTGCTTTCTTCTTTTCATTTAGTTGTATTTATGCACAGACATATATGTATAGGTATATACATAAATATATACTCTGAGGTCTGTTGCTGAACATTTTTCAACCAATTATATATATTGTCTTATTCATAATTGCTTGCGCAATCCATTGTTTAACTATAAAATTATACGATTTTAATATTGATAAGCAATAATTTTTACAATTAAAAAATGTTTCTAACAGGAGTAACGTAAAAAAAGCGTCTATTGTTTTTTATTCATAACAGATCTTTTTCATTTAGTTGATTTATTTGTGGGTATATAAAACATGCGTATAACTATATTGTACATTGAGTGAGAAATTTCGTGTTTTTTTTTGTTTTTTTTTTTTTGGTGCAAT